>APFE031391198.1:132505-147096 GCA_000404065.3 Pinus taeda
TTACCCTCTCCCTTAAAATAAGGTGGGCTATTTGAGGTGATTTGTAAAAATGTACTATGATACAAAATATTCGCACACAAAAAATTTAAAACCCCTTAATTTCGCCAAAGGGCGAACATTCGCCCCTAAAATCACCCCTAATTACAACAATATCTGATGCATAAACAAAGTTAATCTCAGGAACAAGAGGGCACTTCTTTTTATTGTAGAAAGCTATAACTAACATAGAGAGAATTCACCTAAGTCTTCTTCTTCCAGCTCCAAGCAGAACCTTCCTCCAGATCTGTCCAATCCCAATCTTCAACAACCTCCTTCCATAACCAATACCATGATATCTCAAGCAAGTGGGAGAATATCAACACTTAAGAAAACAAGGGTTTCCTGAAATTTGGGGAAGTGCTTGAAGCATAGGGATACTCAGACTTAGTCAAGGATAATCTCAGTATAATAATTCTATCTCTTCTCCTCCTTAAGGCCTTCCCATAGAAGTCTATTTATACTTCTCCGAATTAGTTTTTTAGGTGGGAAACAATTGGGCCATGGGCAATAGGAGGTAATCAATAGGTAAAAACTGTGAACTCCACCTATAATTAAGTAAATTTAATTTTTTTAAGTGTTTTAACACATATACATTGATTGGGTATTGGTTAACCCACGTGTACCACTTTTATCTCACAGTAAAGTAGCGTACAGGGAATAAAACATTGTTTGTAAAATATTTGGACCAAGTCTGGAAGGAGGGGTTGCCCTAGGCCATAAACCAAGCATCACAAGTACCAAGGGTGGTAAATGGAGTTATAACAGTTGGGCCTTATGTTTAGCCTAACCAATCCACTATTCTTAGTGGATATGGCCAGATCCGATTTGGGAACTATTAATACCCTCAGGGTATTACCCCAGGAACTATCCAGATACCCTTGCAGCAACAAGGACAACCTTCGTTGCAGGAAGGGAAACCTTCGCAGTAGCCAGGGAAATCTTTGCAGCAGCAAGGGAAAACATTGTAGCAGCAAGGGAAACTATTACAACCGCAAGGGAAACCTTTGAAGCCCCAAACATAGTTTGTTCAACATTCCTCCTAGCCTTTGCCCTCGCAAGGCTAGCCTTTACATCCATAGGGCGAACCTTTATAGTAGAAAATCCAACCTTTGAAACAAAAAAGGTTAGGATTGGCAGTAGCATGCCTTATATGCATATTAGCAAGGTCAGCCTTTGCAAGGTCAGGGTCAGCCCCTACATCAACAAGTTCAAAATCCTTACGTCTGGGGTCAGCAGGTTCAACAACCTTATAACCTGTATGTCGCGTACAATGTTCATCAGTGGCCTATGGGTTGGTAGTATCAAACCTACCCAGGATAGAGCCTCCTTATGGGCGAGGTAACCCTCAGCGAGGAAAAAAATCAGATTTCATATGGACAAAATCTGCCACTATGGGGGAAAAATCCTTACCATCAAGGATGGGTTCCGTAGTTTGGATCTCCTCAAAGGCCCAATATGCCATTTAACATGCAATTACCTTCCTTGGGTACATTGGGACTCCATGACATTTTCAGGCTCACGAATGATCCCATTCTTCATTCACCATACTGGCCTCCAATTCCATCGAAGATTTTGAGCGATTACCCCAAATTTTAGGGGAAAGTGAAGGAGGATCCACAAGCCCATGTGATGAGATATCACCTTTGGTGTTCCTCCAATTCATATGTCAATGATTCTATCCATCTTCGACTATTTCAAATAACTCTCGCTGGTTTTTTCGCCAAGTGGTACATGGAATGTCCTCAAGGTACGTATGGTGGCTTTAACTCTCTTGCTATGTATTTTCTTTCTCATTTCCAACTGTTGGTTCACTATGAAACTGACATCCATATGCTTACGTCACTAAAGAAAGACATCATGACCCACATCTCTAATCATATCCATGAACAAAGACATAGATGTCACCTCATCAAGTTTGAAATTTCTCATGAGTTGTTGACATAATGGTTCACAAAATCATTCATTAGCAATATTGCTAAGAACGTAGCCATGGGTGGATGTGTTATCGAAGAACAAGCTATCACCCGTGCTTAGTATTTAGACTTTGTATATTCACAATCTAGCACATTATATGAGATGTTACCCGATGCTCTTAGACCATCATATGCTTATGTCACTAAAGCAAGACACCGTGACCCACATCTCTGATCATATCCATATGCTTACGTCACTAAAGCAAGACACCATGACCCACATCTCTGATCATATCCATGAATGGAGACATAAACTTCGCCTCATCAAGTTTGAAATTGCTGATGAGTTGTTGACAGAATGGTTGACAAAATCATTCATTAGCAATATTGCTAAGGACATAGCCATGGGTGGATGTGTTATTGAAGAATAAGCTATTGCCCATGATTAGTATTTAGACCTTGTATATTCGCAATCTAGCACATTGTATGAGATGTTACCCGATGCTCTCAAACCATCATTAGATCTGATAGAATCGAAGAATCTGTACACACCACCTGTTGATGGTGTGATTGGTTCCATGTCTCAGACTCTCGAGAAAGCTTCTTCAAAGCAGAAAGTGGTCTCAAACGCTAGTTCAAATAATCCCTCTAAGAATTCATCCATTCCTAGTAAAACCTCAAAGATACATGTTGTCCGATCTACCACAACAAATAAATCCTCCAGAGATAAAAATAAAGGCAAAGGTAAGGCCAAAGTTGATGCCCCAAAACAGGACCCTTCTAAATATTCTATTTATGACGCTTCTCAAAGAAAGTCGAAGTATCCTTACCTCATATACGAAGAGGATCATTACACTAAACATTGTCCCCAATGATCTGAAGTTAGTCGCTTGATAAAAGGGACTCTGTCTGTCTTAAAAGAACCTTTTCCATCACAATAGATCCAATTGGTAAACCAGCCTCAATCTTCTGCTTCCTTAGGTTCCAAGTGTTCATGATGCAAGGTTTGCGACCTATCTCAATCAATACTTGAACCAAGGACTATCAAGCTACATCTAAAAGAACTACGGAGAAAGAATCCCATGATGCTCCTTCTACTTATACTTCGTCTGGTCCACTCCATATTGAGCTCCCTAATGGTGATTTTGTCATCTGACCACCCCTAAAGGTGTTCTTCGGATGTCATCTTACAATCTGAATGCCAGATCTACGCAACATTACAATATTGTTGAGGATTTAGCTTAGGCACCTTCGGTGATGCTTGCCTTGGAGGTTATTCAATCATGTCCAACACAACAGAAATCGCTGTTGTCTGCTATAAATGCTATCGATCCTTCTGATTTGAGTCTGATTACTTTCGATCTAGAGAATCATGTACCTTGTCTTCCTCATGAGATTGCTTTTTTGATCCAAGTCCTTATCAAAGGAAATATGATTCATCGAATGGTAATTGATCAAGGTGCTTCGAGCTGCATCATGTCAGTTTCGTGTTAGAAAGCCATTGGCTCTCCTCCTCTTCAACAATATTCGAACACCTTGAACGCCTTTGATGGCAGAGGTTCACGACCTTACGATATTCTCACAAGCTTACTGATTACATTGAAAGGTAAGCTTGTTGAATTAGAAGTAGAATTTGTGGATGCTAATCTCAACTGCAACCTTCTTCTTGGGTGAAGCCAGACTCACACCATGTTTTGTGCAATGTCTTCTTTGTTCCGTGTACTTCATTTTCCTCATGAAGGAAAAATCGTCACGGTTGATCAACTTTCTTTATTTTCTTGTGGTTTGTCCAATGGTAATGTTCCTTATGTGGGCAATACTGAGATTCCTTATGAGATCATGGATGTAGGTCTTTCAAAGACTCCGCTTTAATGGGTACCTTTACTCTCCCACCTCCGCATGTTCATTAAGTCAATATGATCTCGGATTCTACGGATCCTTGGATTATCCCTTCCGAAGATCAAATTGACTCTTTTGGCACTGTTATGCCTTTAAGTCCATTTGAGATAAATTATCAAGAAATTGTTTTATCTTTGATGGTCTTTGCAAAACATTATGTTGTCTTTAGTGTAAACCTGGACACTTATGTGCCATCCCCTTGACTTGGTTCTTGGGATTCTTTGGATCCCTTGAACGAGACATTCCCCACTAACGAGAGTATTGTTGGGAATGGAATCCCCCCCAAGGCATGTTTTGGGGCTCAAAGCCCAAGTTTTGACCAAATCTTGTTGTAAAAGTTTTGTGAATTGCGGGCGCGAAAGTATTATAGAGTCACAAGGTTGTCCGCCCTAGTTTTGTAATGTAATGTCGGCTGGATAGACCTACCCATGGTCCACGGACCATGGGATTGTATAAATAGAATGAGGCTCTAAGTGTATAAGAAAACCAAGGAATAATGAAGGAAGCAAGAGAATTCTAAGTGATTGAGTCGTAGTGTGAAGTGTGTCTTTGGGTCGTAGAGTAGGAGAAGGCTCTATAGTTGAGTGTGCAGAGGCCTAGTAGTTCGTATCTGAGTCTACGGGACGAGTTGAGTCTGTAATCAGGGAAAGAATCAATAAAGAGAAGTTTTGCTATAATTATGTGTATGTGTTCTTGGTTTAATGCATGATTGACATAATTTACAATTATATTGTCTATTTACTGCCTGCACCTGTATGAATGTTTTATGTGGTTAAGTATAACTTAAACCACTCAAGTAGGACAAGATAATTAACTAACATTGGAATATAGGCAAGTTTTTGGGTAGTAACACAGAGCGTAATGCTCAGCCACTGGGTAGTGCTGCGCGAAGGCAATATATCAGGCCGCGAGGAACAGGAAAGTGCACGAAGCAACCTGCATGTAGGGACAAACCGCGTACTAGTCAAACTCATCAGACATCTCCAAGGTGAAAAAACTTGGTTCTAGCACCCTCCCATACTACTTTGGGTGAGACCTCAGTCCACGCTCTGCGGACTGTTTCCGAAAGGGCTAGTAGTACCAGGATTTGTTTGGCTAATTAACTTTGAACCTCAGTCAGACCCCAACAAGCCAACAAATGGTTTCATTGCTGGGTCCAGGATCTTCATAGAGATGTCTGATGTCATATCACTAGAATCCGACAAAGAAAGGAATTAAGGAGTGGTTGGACAGAAAAATTCATGAGTTTGAGGTGTAGGAAAACATGTATCTGTGGCTGTCAAAGGAAGAGTGTTTAGATTGCTACTTATATACGGAAATTCACAAAATTTTCTTTGCATCCTTCCCCACTAAGTTGTACGAGTGGATCATGAGGCTAGCAGATAGCCAAGGAAGGTGTAAATTTGACAAACCTATTGTGTGGACTCTGGAATTGGTGCGTAGACTAGAAGCATCAGAAGATAAGAATGTGTGCACTGTCGATCATTAGATAGATCGAACCATAGGAGGATTCATCATTGAATTCGCAGTAGATACTTCAGTCAGCTATAGCGAGGCAGAATGACACTTCGTTAAGGGACCGCGAGGTAATGTTAAATCCTTGAACATTTGGATTCAAATGCTACTGTGCGAAAAGTGGGTTATGCGAATAAATTGATGTTTGGGGCTACACGGAGTGGGAGGATCTACAGAAATGAAGGTAGCATAGAACTAGAAACTAGTCCCTTGATATCACATCCACGAGGGGGTGAAGAAGAGATTGTGAAGGTTTCACCAAGAAGTGCAATCAATCTGATAAAGCAGAGAATTCCACGCACACCACCCCCACCCACACCAATATCAGTTTCGACGTCTTCACCCCTGACTTCACCCATACCACCTCTGCCACCACTGCGAAGCAGTATGGCCAACGTGATAAAGCTACCAATGTTCAAGCGAGTAGGGAATGAATATACATAACAATTTTGGTTTGTGGTAAAAGAGGTATGGGAAGCACAAGGTGTCATGGATGACAATATAAATAAGGCAAAATTGGTCAGTGCTCTACAGGATCGTGCACTGACCTGGTACATTAAAAATTCCAATGACAATTCGAATGTGGGGATATCCGATATCCAAGCTGTGCTAAACAAAGATTTTAGCAGACCAAAATTAGAGGCACAGTCGATCATTGGATTCAAGGAAATCACAATGCTACCAGGCGAAACCCCATGGGAGCTGGATCAAAGATTGAAGTGCACAATTTGCGAAGCGAACATGACACTAATAGATGGGAAACATCGCAAATGGTTTGTAGCATCATTAACACCACATTTACGGAATGCATTGTTGCAACAGAGGCTAAAAACTCAGGCTGAAGCTTTGAGGCCGTGATGAGATTACACAAGACTTCGATACAAGATCCAAACCTAGGAGTCCAACAGATTCACATACAGTTGAAAAACTTGTGCCTTGAGATGCAAATTTTGAAACAAGATAGGACGGCTTGTCCAGAAGTGTGCAACGAGGTATGGTGTGTAAAGTGCAAGGGCCAGAGACACGATAAGGACCATTGCCCAGTGTTCATGAATTACCTCATGGGAGGAGGACCAATGCCATTGAGACTGGAGGGATAAGTAGGACCAAGTGAGGCACCTACATTGTGGTGCGTGACTTGTCAGATAGGAGGGAAGAATGCTTCAGATAACTTCCATCTATTACAGAAGCACACACAAAATTCACAGCAGTTGTTCTGTAATTTCTACAGGTCAGTAGGCCATGATGAGCACACCTATAAAAGCTATGAACTAATGATGGATTGGAATCCTACCGACAGAGTTTAGGCTGAAACATGGCCCCTTGGTCAAAATGCAGGAATGGCGCACACTGGATTTCAGGGGCGTGGATGAGGTCGAGGTGGAATGGGACTAGGAAGAGGTCGAAGACAGTTGATATGTTACAATTACGAAAGACTGGGGCATTATGCCCACGATTGTACAAATCCAACGAGGCCATCATGCTTATATTGTACGAAGTTTGATCACGAGACAGAGGACTATCTCACACTAATAGCAAGGTTGCATGATAAAGGAGCACTCCAACCTCCCCCGACTCAGAACCTGCAAATGATGAGGTCTGAGCCATGCGAGGAAGAATATAATGTAACTATCATGCTCTGAAGTGGTATTATGACGGGGATTATAAGGGAAAGCATTCTGAAGAAAGTACCTAGGTTTGTAAGGCCCAAACGAAGGAACCTGAATTTGATTTCGATCGCGCTAAAGAGACATTCATGGAAGCTAAGAGGAGCTTCGCAGATGCCTCCACTTCAGGAAGTAAAGACAGACTGGAACTAGAAATGAACCCATTGATGCTCACTATTCTTAGAAACATGCATGAAGCTGCTACGTGAAAGCAACGCTATGAAGGGGCTACAAGAACTCATAACTAGATGTGTTGGACTACACTAGGAGAACCGTACGTAGTCCGGAAGCTCGAGAAGAATGACACGAATAGGAAGGGAGATGAGATTGACCACACAGATTGGGGAATATGAAATGGATCAAGTGATTTTGGATCTAGGATCGGACACGAACATCCTACAAAAGTAGACATGGGAACGCATGGGTAGGCTTGCACTACAATGATCTCCTATCAAACTGCGAATGGCGAACCAGCAAAAGATCCTACCTGTGGCAAGATTGCACGGAACCACATTAGATATCGAAGATGCAAGCGTGCTAGCAGATTTCAAGGTGATAGAGATTTTTTATGACAGTAATCCCTATCCTGGACTACTGGGAATAGATTGGGCCACTGACATGAATGGAGTGATAAATCTAAAGAAGTGCAAGATGATTTTTGAGAAAAATTCACTGCGAATAGTGGTACCTTTAGACCCTACGGTAGGATCACGCTACATAGAACCAGTATGTGACTATGACAATGACAATGATCTAGATTCAATCTACAAGATAACCGCGTAAGAGAAATATTGGGTAAATCCAACCACAAATGGTCGAATCTCTTGGGAGTGCGAAAGCTCCTGCACATCAGATTCTAATGAAGAGATAGAGCAATGGCAGAACCGGTTACACAAGGTAACCATGCTCAACTGTAACATGATGACAAGGTCGCTATGCTACGTAGCAATAGATGTAAAGGATTTGCCTACGTATGGCGCCTTTAGTGAAGTGGAGGAGTTCCTAAACAAATTTGAAGAGGAAGTGCCGGAACGACAGCTTTTCAACACTCTAAAATGGGTACTATGCACTACGCCCGCAAGGTGGTGGGGTACGCACCATAAGATTGAGGACCGGCACGACTACTGAAGGATGATGTGCCTATGATTTGGGAAGCCTCAAATGTGGATAAAAGCCAAGAACGACAGACAAAATGGCCCGTGCGCCCACCTTTCTAGATGTATACAAGAATATGGTGTGCAACCTACACAAATGCACACTGTCCTTGTGGTAGGAAACACGATCGGTAAGCAGGGGCAGGAAAGACATTGGTGCGAAAAACCCCTCCGTTTAGGACCAAGAAGTATGGTAAGACCAAGTGCACAAAATAAAATTCATGCAGAAGCTTTTGACAAAGTACGTGAAGCACTAAAAATGGTCCACCATGTGAAGCGAGCTGACTGGGACCTGTGTGTACCAACAGTTCTCTGGGCATATAGGACCATGTGAAAAACCCTAACCGTGTAGATACCACCAAGGTTGGAGTATGAAGCAACTAAATTAAGCCCTATAATACTTGGAGAACTTAGGCCACGCATGATCACACCAATGGATGCGATAGTTCGCGAAAACTTGGAAGTAGAAATCCAACAGGGAAATTTTAGGCTCCAAGAAATTGAAAAAGAAAGGGTGTGATTAAGGAGGAAAAGTGCTTTGGTAGAAGCGGAAGTCAAGAAGCTAGAAGATGAGATAAGGGATGAGTTTCTAAATAAGAAGACCATGGTGATAAAATAGGGTGTGCACGATCATGCTGACAAGCTTTAGGACTATCGTTGCGAATTGATCAGTCTGATGACTTGGCTTGGACCACATATTACTAAGAGAATTAAATAGGGTGATGCACTATAGAGGATAAGGTTCCCTACGTGGCTAGTAATGGTAAAAGATAGGTATTTCCCAGAAAGAATGTTGGATGATCAAAGGAAATCACACATAAGTGGTGTGGCCACCTGACTAGCCAAGGAAGAAACAGTCTTAGCACTCCAAGCAATTGAAAGGAAGCACGAGACTATAAACTACTCTACCCAGAAGCTGTGCGAGGTTGGAGCTGCGTGCAAAAAAAAAAGTCACAAGGTCCATGACCATGCACGGGGGGCTACGCTGCCTCGCAGGTTGGTCAGAAAGTGATCGTTGAAGTCGCTATTCACGGTGGGATGCTCGAATTGAGGCCTAATGGAGTGGGCGGAAAGCATTTAAGACGCAATTTATGGGCAAGATTTGGGAAAATATGCCACCAAGAAAGAATTAATGAACTGAAATTAGGGGGAATGGTCAAATTCGAATTCAAAAAGAATTATAAAATACAAAGGTTTTCCCAGCAAATAACGCTTGGTCATTTGAAAATTGAGCCACTGAGCAGAGCCCTGAGTGTTGTGAGGCGAACATTGATTGAGCCACTGAGTTCGCGAGTTGTAGATTTACGGATGAGTATGATGGCAACTACTTGGGATGTTATGAACATAACAGAAACGACAACCGAGGAGGTCACGCAGACCCTTGACTATGGGGGATGTTCTAGAAGATGTCGGGATTGTGGCAGAAATCTCAAAATCACCATGTATGCCAAGACCCAAGAAGGACAAACAAGCAATGGTCCCCGTATGTGTGTCCCCGTAGAACTTGCTGCACACCAAACTGTCAATGGAGGAGAAGGAAAAGTCATCACCATAGAAATGGATGAAGAAGAAGAAGATCTGGGGGATCTTATCATCACGGAGGAGGGGGATGAAGGCATGGAGGAGGACACTCAGCCTGTGTGCTTTGCAACAAAATTTCCCGCCTATTTCCCTCCCCGAAAAGGGAAGGGGAAAGTGCCCAAGGACCTCGACAAGACCAAGAGCTTGCTCCAGACCCCACTCCTCCCAGTTAACATTATGTTTGAGGGCACGCACTTGGGACTTGTGATGAGCCTAAAATTTGAATATTGGGACCTCGCTAACCACAAGAAGTTCCCTCACCTGGAGACAAGGAACCTCATGAAGCCCAAGCAGAACACTGTGGTGGGGTTTATATAGCTAGCGCCATAAAAGTGGTTGCACGGAGTGGAGAAGGTTGGACTACTGAATTTTCTTTGGGTGCCATACTTCCACTGCACCCCAATAACCATTTTTGTCATTAGGCAACTTCTCTTCCTAGTGCATGATGGGTGTTTATGGCTTGAGGAGTCCATCCCCATCACGACAGGCCTAATTCACCACATCTCCTAACTTCCATGCAAAGGAGAGGACTTCGCGGACATATCGGAAAGGAAGGGTAGTGACTTGGCCATCGTGGCGGCCATGAAGATAAAGTACAATCTGGAAAATAAAAAAAAGGGCTACGCCATCTCCAGCATCAAGGAGAAAGTCATACGCATAGTGACCCAAATCCTGGCAAGAAAGGTCATGCGCAAGTGTTGTGCAGACAAAGTACCCGTGCCGGTAGTAGCACTGGTTGAGCAGTGCACAGAGGGGGTCCAGTTTAACTGGTCTAAGTTCCTCTACAAGGAGTTTTTGGAAAATTATCACGAAGCCCAGGAACAAGGCAAAATGTTCCACTAGGCATGGTTGTTGCTATCCATAGTGCTCGTGGCTGGGGAATTACCGATGGATAGTCAATTCCCCATAATTGACAGGGATTTACTGGAGGCCGTGAAGTACACATCACTCTAGGCCACGAAGGATGCTAAGACGATACACGACAACAAAATCTTCTAGGTGTTCATGGAGATGAACCTTAGAATGGGGATCAACCATAAGCCATGGTTGTCGCCCACTGTCTACAACAGTTTGCACAGTTTTGTAGAATTCAAACCAAACATGCATAACATTTATATCAAGGTGCACAAGGACCTGACCAAGCAGTGGGTAAAGCTATTCTTCGTAGCCACCAACGATGTGATTTTTAATGTACTGGAGGCATGGCCGCCAAAGTGGTGCGCCCCAGACATCACAGAGATCGAGAATTCGGTGGCGCAAATAAAGAAAGACGAGGGCGAGCTACGCATTGCACAGTTGGCTGAAAAGCAAAGAAAAGAAGTAGTAGTAGCATAAGTGCAGGCAACGCAGGACGCGACACAGAAAGCAGTTGAGCAAGAAATGGCCATAGCAATAACAGCAGCTCAAGAAGTAGCTGTGAAGGCAAGCGAGGGACAAACAATGCCTTCACATGGGGCAAGAAGAAGAGGAAGAAGAAACAGAAGAAGGAGGCACGGACCCACAAACTGCATCAATGTAGTTGAAGTGCCAGCACATAGTAGAGCGGGCAGGGTCGCGGAAGAAGGTCAAGGCCTTGAAATTATCCATTGACCTGATCACCCTAATCGAGGGTGATCTAGATGACATTGGAAAAACTGTGCATGATGTCACCTCTGAAGCTCTCCAAGATTTCATGCAGGAGAACCAGATTGTGTTGAGGGCCCTCAGAGTGCAGCTGCAGGAATTACAGGCATGCCCCCCCAGGCTAGTACCCTTTCGGCCAACCTTGCAGTTAGATCAACAGCAACAAAGTAGATGTTGTGAGAACAAATGAAGAACACCATAGTGTTTCTAGAAGGAGCAATAGTGCCATCAAATTTGGCCAATAGGCCTTCAGTTAGCATGTTGAAAGGTATCGGTATCAGTCTAGCTACACTCCCACGCGAGACCTTATGTGTGTTGCAGGATGGGATAATCGCAGAGTTGCAAACTAGGGAGAGCTGTGTGCTCCAAGTCCTTAGCGAGCAGAAAATAAATATGGAACAACTAAGCTTGCAGCGCAATGAATTAGTATCATAGAATCAACAGCTGGTATAGGTGATAGACGACACTTGCCAAAGCGTCTAGGAGCTGACCATCCCAACAGATCTACCAGTAGAGGCATGGATCCACAGGTTAGCAACAGGGGTCCACGAGGCGAGGGAAGAAATGACAAAGGTTCAGCTGGAGCTAAACCTTCAGATTGTGGAGCTGCGGTTAAAGGCGTAGCCATCCACTCCCCCGAAAGTTAGATAACAGTGCACTACTGCTATCACAGCGGGATTGGAGGAAATTTGAGATGCAATGCGAGACTACACCAGTATGTTGGAGGAATCACTTGAGGTCCTCTCAAATTTGTAGGAGGACCCCAACATCCAATGCTTAGAGATAGAGGTACAAGAACTCCAACAACAGTATGACAGTGTCTGAGGAATTGCATAGATGGTGGTCCTCACTCAAAGGCTTGCGCGGATGTAGCAGGCTAAAGCATTGAAGGAGCAGGTGGACATGGCACGACATAAGGAAACAGTCTTGAAGGTGCACATTCAGCCTTGGATCGACGAGGCCTTCACCATCACGGTAGAAATTGAATTCAAGCTAACACACATGCAGGGGATGCACACACTGATGTAGAGAAGTATTCCCACCATAGAGGTCTCGGAACAGCATATGCAGTAGATCTAGCAAGCAGCAGTTCAGTGCACTACTAACCCCCATGTAGTTCGAGAACAGTTAGAGGGACTCCACGCAAAGATTGCTGCGCCGACAGAGTGACTCGAGTGCGAGTCACGATGTTTGTGTTAGGGCCTGTTGGGCATGGAATCCCCCCCAAGGCATGTTTTGGGGCTCAAAGCCCAAGTTTTGACCAAACCTTATTGTAAAAGCTCCGCAAATTGTGGGCATGGGGTGCGAAAGTATGATAGAGTCACAGGGTTGTCCGCCCCAGTTTTGTAATGTAATGTCGGTTGAATAGACCTGCCCATGGTCCACGGACCATGGGATTGTATAAATAGAGCGAGGCTCTAAGTGTATAAGAAAACCAAGGAATAATGAAGGAAGCAGGGGAAGTATGAGTGATTGAGTCGTAGTGTGAAGTGTTTCTTTGGGTCGTAGAATAGGAGAAGGCTCTGCAGCTAAGTGCGCAGAGGCCTAGTAGTCTGCAGCTGAGTGCGTAGGATGAGTTGAGTCTATAACTGAGGAAATAATCAATAAAGAGTTTTGCTATAATTCTGTGTATCTGTTCTTGGTTTAATGCATGAATGACATAATTTTCAATTAAAATGTTTATTTACTGCGCGTATGAATGTTTTGTGTGGTTAAGTATAACTTAAAGCACTCAAGTAGGCCAATATAATTAACTAACATTGGAATATAAGCAAGGTCTTGGGTAATAACACAGAGCGTGGCGCTCAGCCACTGGGTAGTGCTGCACGAAGGTAGTATATTAGGCCGCGAGGAACGGGAAAGTGCGCAAAGCAACCTGTGTGTAGGGACAAACCGCAGACCAATCAAACTCATCAGACATCTCCAGGGTGTGGAAACTTGGTTCTAGCACCCTCCCATACTACTTTGGGTGAGACCTCAGTTTGCGCTCCGTGGACTATTGCCGAAAGGGCCAGTAGTACCGTGATTTGTTTGGCTAATTAACTTCGTACCTGGGTCAGACCCCAGCAAGGCAACAAGTATTATAAAGGTCATGTCTCTAGTGGAAGTTTCATGGAATGGTCTATATAATTGTTATTCCTTCCTCCCTAGCCTCGATGGGATGCCTTCTTGCCTCGAAGTGTATATTTTCATTCTCCTACACCTCCACTTCAGACACCCATCCAAGTGCATGAAGTCTTCTTGAAGGGTAATATGGGAAACATCTCTGCAACCCTACCTATTGACATTTTGGTTTACCCTAAAATTGTCAAAATCATTCAACTGGGGGTACCCTTTCCTCATCATGAGATCAAGTTTTTTATGCCTCCTTTCATGATATTTTTTCACCAAGTATCTACTATTTTCCCATTATCACAATAGGGTTTTCATCTTATGACTTGTAACACTCCCTCGCTCGGGGGGCATGGGCATAGAGCCTTTTATGAGTTTTACTCTATTGTTTGGCTGAGTCGATGCTTACTTGTCATGTCAACGATGAAAATCAAGTTTTATTCTCTGTTGATTGATTTCCAGAGTCTGACAATGGGCTCTACCAAAAAGTATTATGTGTGAGATTCACATGATAACTTTTGTACATTAGTGTGTTAATTCATTAGTGTGCATTTTGATTTTTTGGTGTGTCTGTTTCCTTTGCAGGCATATGTTTTTCCACTTACCTTGTGTTCCACTCAGTTTTTAGATGTCATCAGGTCATTACATTGGTTTTGCTAATGGTGCTTGTTGTAGCATGTGGAACCTCTTTTCCGCAGCATGGGTACTCTACGACCCTAATAGCGAGCTGATCAACTTACAAGGTATCTGCCTTGGCTAGACAACCAATAATATCATTGAGTATAGTGTATTTATTGAACTCTTGTTAGAAGCAGTTCCTCATGGAATTAGAGATTTACTTGTTCAGTTGGATTCACAACTCATTGTGTTACAATTGGACAATCATTATTTAGTAAGAAATCCACAAATATTGCATATGTATCTACTTGTTAAATTGCTGGAAAGAAATTTTGATTACGTTACATATCAACATATTCCACATAATTTAAATACATAAACTAATGCATTAGCAAATTTTGTTCTTGATAGACTTTGCGTCATTTGTAAAACTAAATCATGTTACAAACACATAAGTAGAAATAAAACAT
>APFE031391201.1:0-17636 GCA_000404065.3 Pinus taeda
TAGAGACATATTGCAGCAGGTGGATTTCACCCACATTGGGTTTCCACCTTATATCTGGTGTTCTTTGATGTGACTGTCTGCTTTTCTTGTTCATGCTCATTATTGATGGTATTGATATGCAAAAATAATTCAAAGTATAAATAAGGAATAATTGTTAAAAGATCTAGATAATACTGATTCACCCCCCCTCTCAGTATTATTTTCAACAGTATTATTTTTCAACAACCTGGTAAAACCTTTCGTTATCTCAGCATAGTTAGGAATGAAATGACGTAAAAAGTTTGCTTTCCCTTGCAAACTTTGGAGTTGGTGAAGAGTCGAAGGAGGAGGTAATTTGACGATAGCTTCAACCTTCGAGGGATCGACACAAATGCCATCTTTTGAAATGACAAATCCCAGTAAATGAACCGTTTCTATACAGAATACACATTTGTGTGGATTCAACCTAATTCAATAATGCCTACATCTCATAAAGATAGCTCGTAAATGAGTGAGATGATCGGCTCTACGTAATGAAAGGGTAGGTAAATCATCGAGATAAAGCTGCACAATGTGCTTGATGTCATGAAATGCATAAGGCATAGCCTTTTGAAAACTTGCTCCAACGTTCTTCAATCCAAAAGGTAATTTTCAATAAGAAAATGTCCCCCATGGACAAATGAAAGTCGTTTTAGGTTGATCAGCACGGAGTATGTTGATTTGATTGTAACCAGGCAAACCATCCATAAAGGAGAACATTTCATTGCCGACACAACCATCAATACCTTGATCGATATAGGGGGTTGGATGATTGTCTTTAGGACAAGCTCAATTAATATCCATATAATTGATACATATTCTTATCGTTCCTTGCTTTTTGTTAACAAGAACAATATTCGATACCCAATATGTTAAAGGAATTGGATAAATGAAACCTGCAAGAAGTAATTTCTCAACTTCAGATTTAATAGCAATGGCTTTTCTCGGATGTATCTAATGCAAACGTTGCTGGACAGGTTTAGCATTTGGGTAAGTTTTAATTTCATGGACAACAATTGATGGATCGATTCCTGGAATTTCTTCATGTGACTAGGAAAACATGTTGCAGAATTCTTGAAATAAGGCTTTATAAGTTTGGATTTCATCGTCCGTACAAGAAGCACCTATATGAATGTTTTCAATAATTCTGGGTTTAACCGAAATGTCAGTAGGAACCATTCGAGAGATATTTCCCAAATTTAACTGAAAATGAGGATGTTGCAATGGATTATGTGGTTCTTTGACATAGTCAGTTATAAAAATAGATGAAAAATCATTTTCAAAATGATCAAGCTCAAGTAAAAATGAAGATCAATGATGAAGATCTTCCCATTGTAAATCATCAAAAGACAAAAGTTCACAAATCTGCTCATTAGTATGAATAGGATCAGAAAATGTTGTTGAAGCTAAGGTTGATATCAAAAGTGATTCCCCATGGACCACATTCATTGGGTCAATTTCAGTTGAACAAGAGTCAGAAAAGACTGTACAACCTAATATGCAATTTCAAAGGGACTCAAAGGCATCGTGTTACCAAATGAAGCCACCTTGGAATCAGAAGGTATGATCCAAGGATCATCAAAAGCAACAGTGTTCGATGAAATCATATGAATAGTTGCAATAGAAGGAAATACATTAGGAGGAGGGAAGGAAAAAGTTCCTAGTAAACCAAAATATTTAATCAGACCTACCCGAGCATCCTTGTAAGGGATTGTTGTTTTATCGACATGCTGAATACTATCTGAAGAGGCTGGGTCAGATGAAAAATAATTCGGTTCTTCTATCGTAAAGATCTTTCTGCTATGAGGAAACTTGATAAGCCGAAAGACCGATGAAACAACAACAGTCATAGCGTAAGACCAATTGCGACCCAAGAGAAGGTTGTAATCTAGAGGGGCATCAACCACTTCCACATCTAGATTTACAGTTTTCCTTTGACCCCTATATGTAAATCCTGCAAAATTCCAAAAGGATGGAACACTCAACCATCAAAATCCTTTAGAATCATCGGAGACGGATTGAGTGTGGGAGAACCAAGCGATCTCCAACACTAGATCGACATAATACACGTAGAAGCTCCCTCATCAATCACAGTCTAAACGTTAGGTCTATTTTTTACTAACACTAGAATCTGGAAAGCCATTTGATGAGGTAGGTGGGGTGTACTATTCTCTAAATTGAAGATTATTAGGTTTGAATCCTGAATATCAATAGCTCCTATAGCAGAAAATAGTAATTTACATTATACTAGGCATGATTACAGCACTTCCAAAGCCGACATTGCTGAAGGGAAAATAGCTAAGTCTTCAACAATGTTATAATTTTGAGCAGCACTTGCATGCTGATTAAAAGATAATTTCTGAAGTATACCTTTAGTAGGTGGTTTGATTACTAAGTTAGGGTTAGGTTTCTCGATCTATAGCGGATCAGAACCAGGAGGAGTTGTAGTTGCTAGGTTTGAATTAGAAGATTCTACTTCTTTACCACCAACAGGATTTTTACTACCATAATCTTGCGATCACATCGCAATCCTGACATGACACATCATCATAATGGGTTCTTCTGAGGCATTTGAGGAAGAATCATCTTCTTACTATCTTGATTAGGAAAAGGATCCTTCAAGACAGCAGGCATTTAAGAACCTTTGATGATTTCCGAAACCTCGACTCAATGTGGGTAGTCTTTAGTAAAATGTCCTCATTATAAATGAGACAAGGATAGTGAGGTTTACATTTCTCGTCAGTAGATTCATTTTTATCTGTTTTCTCTTCCGAGTTTTTTTTTTTTCCCTTCTTCCCCTTATTTTTACCACCAGATTTTGATTTGGCTATAGATGATTCTACGACATGGATATCGGCAGGAATTTCAGCAGAAGAGTCTCCTATCGGGGAATTTGGTAAAGTTATAATAGGAGAATAATTATTTGAAGATTTCTTCTTGCTTTTAGTACTAACTGAACCAATCATACCATCAACAGCATGAGACCCTGAAGGAGCTGCAGTTATTTGTCCGTGTTTCGGAAGATCGGGGATTTTTTCATGTAAAGTACCTGACTGCGTATATACGAGGTCAAGGTACTAAGCCCGAGAAATTACCTATTATTCGATAACAAATCCTACCTTAGCTACATATTCAATGATTTTAGGTAATAATGATTTTATGAACCATTCCACTAAAATTTGATCCGGAATGAAAACTTTCACCAAACGCCGTCTACGCCGCCATTCATGAATATGATCAGAAATAAATGTGGATGTGGATTGTTTTAATGAAGTTAACAATTCCATGCCATTGTCATATTTGACAAGCAACTGAAAATGAGTTAAAAAAGAAGTGGCTAACTGACAAAAATTATAAAAAGATCCTCATGGTAACTCAATGTACCATTTGGTAGCAAGACTAAGTAGAGTTCGTTGAAAAAGACGTAAGCGAATTGAATCATCAATGATGGAATTAGATGCACACCAAAGGTGATAAGTCATCACATGATTTGACGGATCTTCTCCTGACTTACCCTCGAACTTCGGGATATCACTAGGAAACATATTAGGCATTGATGGCTAATACAAAAGATAGTAAATCGGATTGTTCGTAAGGTGCAACAAATCAGGTAAATCAAAAGTTGCAATAAATGGTAATTGACAGTTAGGGTCGTGAAAACCTTGGGTAACAAGCCTAGCCCCAGGAGGAGGATATCTAGGATAACCTGGAATTGGATTTGCATTAGGAATATTATAACCTCCTGGGAAACCAAGATTAACCGGAACAAACTGGGGTTGCTGAGGCTGTTGATAAGTAGAGCCAGGGTAGGGTTGATATTGATAGATTGGGTTTTATATAGTAGGACTAAATTGATACTGTCCTTGGTAATATTGATAAGTGAATTGCGGTTGACTTGTGACAACCATACTTGGACCAGCCTGTCCTGCAAGCATCTGGACTGAAGTCTAAACTGTAGATCCTGACTGTGGTAAATAGGATTGAGGAGTTTGCACTGATGCAGGAATAGTAGAAACTGGAGCTACCGATACTGCAGAAATAGGTGTGGATTGAACATAAGATGCAGTAGTTGTAGTAGTAGTTTGAGGTAGAGTCCGAGGTGAAATAGGCCCAGACTGCTGAATTGAACCAGGTGCAGAAGTTTGAACAGTAGGCTGGATAGGTTGCTGGGTTGGACCAGCAACCAAAGGTTGTCCAGGTTGACTTGATAACTGCATTAGGTTGCATAGTCTGTTGAATTTGAGATGGATCCCACATCATATTCATTCTGGGGTATGGACCCATAAAAGGTTGTGCATATGGAGGACCATAACTTGGTTGAGCATAGGGCTGATAATTAAGTGGCACGTTTCCAACTCCTTGTACAAATGGTTGACCAGAAGGTGGTTGGAAACCTTGATTTGGGTACTGACCTTGAGGTTGATAGCCCTGAGGCACCTACTGAAACTGGGGTTGACCTAGAGGTATATATTGAAACTGCGGTTGACCTTGAGGCATGTACTGAGTTTGGGGTTGACCTTGAGGTATGCACTATCCCGAAGGTATGTACTATCCTTGAGGTTGCCCCCCAACCGATAACTGCCTACCTTGAGGTTGCCCCCTAGGCGGTAATTGAGTACCTTGAGATTGCCCCCTAGGTGGTAACTGACTACCTTGAGGTTGCCCTCTAGGTGGTAACTAACTACCTTGGGGTTGCCCCCCAGGCGGTAATTGACTACCTTGAGGTTGCGGATTTGGACTACTACTAGACATCATAAGGATTTCTTCTGTGCTCAATGGTTGGGTTCCATTATTACTAGTTGATAGCTCATGCTCGATTGGTTGAGGAGATGCTCCTAAAAAAGTACTAGTGAGTGAATGGTACCCCGAAGGAACAGAAGGACTGCCATATAAAAATGTTTCCGGTGTTTGGGAAAACATAGATGACTGTCTCGACATATTCAATGCAGGATAATAACCTCTGGGTGTCGAGTGAAAAGGAATTCGAGGTGGTGAAAAACTAAGGCCTGGGTTTTCTAAAAAAATTGTCAATGATACGTACCAAGTGTCACTCCTAAAAGGACTATAGAAAATTGATTCACGCTCCCTAAATTCTAAAGTTGGTTGATTTTTGGGAAGAATTATGTCTTCGTGAGGACTAACAAGTTCTTCAATAGAAATGAGACCAGAAGTTAGATTTTGGGTAATGATATTTCCTACCCTGGGTGAACCAGGACCACTAGAAGTTGGAGAAGCAAATCTTGAAGATGGAGTAGGAGCAAGTTCAGTTTTAGGCTCAGAAATTTTAGGTTCTTCAATTAATCCACTAATAGGAGAAATACTACCAGTAACCTTGGAAAGTGAAATTGGCTCAAAAATATACTCCGTTGCCTGTACTTGATAATGAGGATGAACAATTAAGGATGAATATCCAGCTTCTGGTGACCCAACTCTACTATCACTAGGTGATACAAGAGCTCATAGCCCTTCAAGATGGCTTGGTGTATACTCAGGAGGTTGCCCCCGAAGTCTACAAGATTGTCTCAGTAATTCAGCCACGATTAAATATTTAATTGCTCACATGCAAACAAAGAAAAATTTCAATAAATCCACCTAAAGTATCTAAAGAAACAAACAATTGAATCACACACCTACGAAATCTCAGAGTTCAAACCACACACAAACGATAACTTCTTATACTAAAAACACTAGTTGGTGATGAAATCCAACATAGTAGAATTTTAATATAGAAGGGGAGGTTGGAACAGTTACCCCGACAACCTGCTTAATGAAATAGACTGGCACAAGTTTCTTCACAAAACCATCTCGAGTGAAGAGAACCCCCCAGAGAGTCCAAGTGAGTCTAGTCGACGTCTGCTCCAAGTACAGTGAGACCCGTCCTTCACCGTCACCTTAGGAAATAATCTTAAGTTCATGGACACTAAGGTTACCAACAACAACAAATACAACTGGGGGAACAATGTACGATCCGATCTACACGCAAGGGTAGAGTAACAAAGCTCAATCCCCTTGAAGGCTCCTCGACATTATCAATCCAAGGTTTACCAACAAGTGACCCCAGGCTACTCGACAATGGTTAATCTGAGGTTTATTGTTTATAATACATGCAAATCTTCTATCTTTCCCAATGAAACAGAGTTGATTGTCACAAAGGTTCGGACATGATCTCATGATTGACTCCTTTAAGAGGAGCTTCCCAGAATGTATCAATTACAATTGGATTTATTTCCTACAGCAAGATATAGCTACTTGTTTGTTTTAACTATCTTGTAGAGTTAATTACTCCCTACTCCAAGATACTATCCTAAGCTATATTGGTGATAAGAGCCCTAGAAATAAAAAGATTACTAGATCAATTTTAATTAAGCGTTACTTTTATGGGTTGTTCCTTAAGTCAATAGGTATGGAAATGAAACTTTGATGGTGTGAAGAATCGACTCCAAAAGCACTAAAAAATGCACCTAAAATGATAAACAATTAATTTTTCTTTCAATGAATTTCTAGCTAAAGAAAGAGTTCGAGAATGCAATTCTTTGAGAAACAAATCTTTCTTTCAACATGTAAATGAAAAGAAAACATTTTTGCCTTTTTCAATAAAAGATCAAAATGAGACTACTAATTATGCTCACAATAAATCCCTTTCCTTTTGAATCCTCGAAACTACAAAAAACAATTTATTTCAAAAGAGATGTACAATTTCTAAAAAACACTCAAAATTACAAAATTAATTTTGAGATCTCAAAACTTCTAAAACCCTAATTGAATAAAAGCTTCAATTCCTTTTTAGGATGTTTTACTTAGTTTTTTAGTAAACTAAGGATTCATTCATTCAGAATAACAAATCAATCAAAAACATCCAGATACGTTTTCTTTAATAAAAATGAAATTCAAAACTTATAACCAAGTTCGTTCAAAGATTTGCAAAGAGAAAACAAAATCTATTTCTCACAAAGGACATATTTCACAACCTAGTCAGACTCATCAAGAAGATAAAAGGACACCAGGGTAATCTAAGGTTTCTCAAGCTTCTAATCTTTGAGTCACTACAGAGATCGAGTGAAAACCACTCTAGGCATGCAAAACTTCTAGAAAATCATGTAAAAGAAAATACCATTCGAACTACTCACAAGAGATTTTTTACTGAACACATGCAGATCTGGGTAGACACTAAAAGTTGTAAAGAAAACCTAAACTTAACTGGAAGAAAACATTTTAGGTTTTTCAAAAAAAATTATAGGGTCTCCAGGCTTCCAGAAGAACAAGATGCGGTACCACTCTATGTACTAAAGGATGAGTGCGGAGATGCACGCACTGTTTGTAAAGAGAGAGTGCGATCCCCTAGAAACTTCGAAAAAAAAAGAAAAAATGATCTAGATCCTAAAAACTACCCAATCCAACACACATCAAGCAAAAACAAAAAATGAGAACAAGTTTCTCAAGTCAAAGACAAAGGAAAACCAAAAACCAAATTCAGTTCCCCAACAGAGTCGCCAATTTGTTGGCCAGATAAATTGATCTTGCAGACAAGACCGATCTCCCTAGTATTAGAAGATAGTCTAGCAACAAGCAGACAAAAAAATCTTTCTCTAAACATATGCAATTCATAAATAAAAACTATAGAGGTGTTTAGACCCTACCTTAAGTCCAACACTAGTTTGTGGCGGCCATCCTTCAACCGTTCGAAAGAGTTTCCTTTTAAGAATCTACAATCACAAACAAGCAAACATCAAATAGCACCTAAATAGCCAATATCATAAATCATGTCCATTATGGTGATCAAGGAATCCATAAAATAAACTATAAAATGACAGCTTATTGAGAAAAAGAAACTTTTTTTTATTAACTTTGAAGTAGAAGAACCTTACAACCTTTTCAACCTTGATGTTGAACAAGCTCTTCCCAGGGTCTGAAACAGGAATCTCCTTTACTTTGAAAAGCCTTACACTCTTCCAAATGAGATCAAAGAGGTATGTAATCTCTCCCCATAAAATCTCACATAAGAAGACTAAGTTCCAGCAGCATTTCACCTCAAAAATATTCAGCTCTCAACCTTCCAAAGTAACCAGCCCAATGCTTCATTTTATAGTGCAGAGGAAGGAGGTTATAGGTCCACCTATGAAGGGATAGAGTCCTCCTTCAAAGGGATAAGCTCTTCACATCAAGGGGTTAGCTCCTTAAGGTATGGGATGCATGACCCTTAAGGGAGCGAACTTGCCACCTCAAGCTTCCTTCCAAAAGCTTCTAGAAATGACTCAAAATGAGTTTTTAAGAATATACTTGCGCCTTTTTAACTTTTATAGGGGTTTGCACCGATAACACAGAAACATAGTGGTTAGGTGCACAAGAGACATGACCATTAGGTGCGGGACCACAGGTAATGCTAAGAGAAAGTGCGAAACCAGAGTTTTAGAGACTTTTGAGGGCTTTCTCTCATTTTCAAGGCTTGATATGAAGAACTGAGGCTTAAGACTTGCAAAGGAGGAAAGTATGAGTAGTAATGGACTCACACTGATTGCAGAATGTCAAGGTGACAATTTTTTGTGCAACAACTTGCGGTGATCAAATTACATAAAGTAAGAAGTCTCTTGGAAGGTCATATGAAATAGTAAAATTCAAACTTTTTTGAGGATTTAGATAACATTTAGGCTAGAGGTCATATTTTCTTTGAGAGGATGTATTTTCTCAAATTATTGTAGCATATCATTATAATTAGTTTACACTTGCACCACTACACTAGTGTTTTCTTAATGTTTGTTACTCTTTTCTCCTAACATCACCCTTTAGTCTATTGAATCATCTTTGCCTTGACACCATCACACCTCCTAAGCATCTGTCATGGATAACTAATGGCATTTTCCCCCACATTCCTTTAGGACATATTACTCCTACTTGTCAAGTTTGGACCCATCCTCCTAATCCTCCATTAAGTCCCCATACTAACTCTAGTTCTTCTGATTCTCCCAATTCTTCCTACGATTCCACATCTTCCAAGACCTAGACCACCACCATGTCAAGAACTAATGTGGGTGGTGAAAAACTAGGTGGTAACCAAGATAACCCCATAGGTGAAACCTTTTCAGGTATAACCACTAATCCCCCCTTTCTTCCCTATATGGCTGGTTTGAGCCTCCATATTTCAGCCAACTTATCAACAATCCTCTTCTCCATAACCCAAATTGGCCTTTGATGTCGACCAAGCTTCCTTTCAATACTCCCAAGTTTGAAGGAAATCTTGGAGAAGACCCCACCAATCATGTTCACTCTTTCCACATTCGATGTTCATCAAATTCCATTACCAATGACCCCATTCATCTTTGTCTCTTCCAACACACCGTAACTGGAGATGATACCAAATAGTATGTAGACAATACACATGCCTCTCATTCTATATTTTCGTCTCTTACGAAGTATTTCCTTTCATATTTTCAACTACTTCTCTGATATTACAAAGTTACCAAACTCCTTACCTTTTTTCTTCAAACTTATACCACCCGCCTTTCTGATCATGTATAAGAATGGAATAGAAGGAGGAGCATGTGCATAGTGAGTGAGTTTGAAAACCATGTATATATGGACTAGTTTCTTTAGAACCATTTTGGACCCCATCTGTAAATATGTCACCTCTCACTTCCCTCATACCAAGGAAGAAGCTCTCAAGATAGCCTTAAAATATGATATGATAAACACCCAGTCAAATTATGTTTATACCATCCTACCCAATATGGCTTAGCCTGGTGTTATTAATGCACTAGGAGTATATCATGCCACTGATGATATCATTGGATCTCTTTCCCACTCTCAACCACCACCATATCTTCAACCTCCCATGAGTTATGGTCAACCCAAGGGGGGGACCAGTTCCACTTACATCTATCGCCCTCCTGATTCTTCATTTGACAATTCTTACCAAGGTACAAGCACATCATATACATTTCCCAATTCACATCACTTGATGCCAGCACCATTGCTTGCTCAACTAGGTTATCATAATTTTGTCGCAAATCCATACTATCCTTATGCACCGTCTAGCACTCTAGCCCCACTGGCACTAGTGCCCCAACCTTCCATGCCTCCACCTCCTCTTCCACAACAACAACCACCTCTGTAGAATCAAGTGTATAGTGTATTAACAATCCCCCCAACCCCATGAGAAGGAATAAGGGGAAGGATAACCAAAACCAATAACCTCAAGGTAACCAAGGCAATCAAGATCGACAACCTAATGCCCCTAAGGGTGACCAACCTAATCCCACAACTCGACAACAGGGTGGACATCCCAAGGAGAACAAGGGTCATAGAACCAATAAAATTTGCGCCTGTTGTGGATTTTTTTGCCATTATACTCATGAATGTCCCGTTTTACCTCAGGTACACGAGGTATGGGAAGCTCAAGAAACTTCCTCTAAAGGACCTCAATTGACTGCTCCACCTCCTACTTCATCACAACCAACAATTATTACCAATCCTTTTCCTCATCAAGGATATGTGGCAAATCAACCAACCCAGAGTACTATAGCCCCTCAACCTTTTCAATATGGAAAAAATAATTACCATATCCTCATGATGGATTTTAGAAAAATCAACCTCCAGACTCAGTCATGCCAATATGACAATCCTCCTAATAAGTTAATGATTGATTCCCAACCCAAAGTTTCCATGGAGCTCTTGTCATCACCAAATGGCACCTTACAGATCCCTATGCCCAAGGTAGAGATTCACCCCAAGATTACCAAAGGTCTATTGCATCGAAATGTTTCTTCTTTTAAAGTCATTCATACTTATAACATAGTACATGAGTTGGAGTAGTCTCCTATTGTCATGTCAATGACAGAAGTCCTTCAGACGTGCCCATCCCAATGGAAAGCTTTACTATCAAATTTTGGGTATTTTAGATCCCTGTGATGATCGTATGATCATCTTTGGTGTTGATAAATAAGAACACCCCCCCTACCTTCATCCATTGCCTTTTAGATACCAGACTCCATAAAAAACCCCACTATTTAAAGGTGTATAATAGATGAAGGTTCATCCACCTATGTGATGGTCACTAGTCTCTCGAAGCAACTTGGTTTCCCTAACTTATCATTGTCCACTATCACTCTTCATGATTTGGACAATCACCTCATGCAACCTCTCTATTTATTTCACAACTTCCCCATCACTCTTGCTAGAAATATGGTATTAATTGATATCGAAGTCATTGATGCCCCTCTAGATAATAAAATCTTGTTGGATCATAGTTATGCATATGTTGTAACATGCTTGGTGAAAATTACACGTAATAAAAGTTAGAAAATAATAACCACAGTTGATGGGACACGTATTTCATGTTGAATGTTGGGTAAAACATCCTAGTGGGTGTTCATTTGGTTTATTATGGATAAGGAAATTGGCAAAGGAAATGGCTACGACATTGGAAAGGAAAAATGGCATTTTTGGTGCAATTATTTATGAAAGTAATGGAAATTAGGTAAAAAGGAAGGGAAATGTCATAGGTTGCATGTGTGGAGGAAATTGAAGGAAAATAGTGGGAAATGAAGAAAATAGAGGCCTAATTGATAAAAAGGCTTTTGAGGATTAGTTTGTAACCTTTTTCTAGTTTTGTTTGGGAGCTTTCTCATTATTCTATCTCTCTCTCACTCTTGGGAACTTAGAGTTTTCTTGGAGCACTTTGGCATTGGATCAAGAAAGGAAAAGAAGGAAAGAAGAAGGAGCGAGAAAGTAGGGAAGAGCAAGATCGAGCAGCTACAACAAGATTATTTGCAAGTATTGAGTTGCATGTGTGATTTCCTTCCTATATTTGGTATGCATAGTATTTCATGTGGTTCTTTTCTTTCATGGCATGGTTTTTTCTAGTTGTGATAGTGTTTTTAGCCTAGCCTTGCGATTTTTGGATAGCCTTAATGAGATGTTTTCTCATACTTCGGTTGAGCAAGATTATCAAATGGATTCGAAGCTGAGTGAGGTGGACCTCTGAAATGAAAAACACATGGCTTATTGGTCCCTGAACCAGACTGTGGATCATGGTAAAGCCACTGACCTAGTAACCCTTAATCCAATCTATGGGTTGTGGTAAATCCAAGATTTTTTTCCTCGATGGGCCTAAAAATCCTTTCTAGTAAATGGCAGGATATATAGTAAAGCCAAGAGGTGGATTTCTCTCTATTGGGCCTAGTATGATAATTTTTGCAACTAGGGTGAAATTCCACATTGGACAACTTAGATTACTCATATTATTCTTGAATTAAATTTCTCTTTTCAAGAGGACTAGTATCAACCTAAATATCACCTAATTTAGTTAAATGAAAGTTATGTTTTGAATTATTTTATTCATGCATACATTATGGAATGGGTCAGCTCTAACCACATGGGTAACTGCCTGGATCAACCTTAACCCCAAGTTAACCCTTAGGAAATCCTATAAAAGGAAGCGACCTCAAGTTCATCTCAACACATTAACATCATCTTTTTGTTCTTATATTTTGTCTTGGATAGCACAGGTATGTCAGAAGGATTTCGCACAGGGTCTGAAATTACAAGCAAAAGGTTTGCTTTGAGTTTGGATTTCTGGGTCTCGGTCACTGGAAGAGATCAATACATTTTCGTCCATGGTCACTCATAGAGAGTAGCCCTGGGAGTGACCTTGACATCTCATTCGCATGCACAACAAGAGGAAGGGAGTGACCCTGGGCTAAGAGGTAGATCAGAAGATCCTGGTACACGTTCGCTCATACATAGTATCCCTGGGAGTGACCCTGACATCTTTTTTGCACACACAACAATAGGAAGGGAGCTAATCTAGGTTTCAGCTATATTATGCCACATTCACATGCATGAAGGCCTCTTGAGAGTGACTTTTCAGTCACAGTTGCTCGCATACAGTATCTGTGAGAGCGACCCAGGAGTTTTTGTCGCTGACAGACAATGTTGATGAGGGTGAACTAGTTTAGATCTAGGGTTTTGACACCTTGGCTTCAATCAACTTTAGTGATCTGGTAGATCTAGATTTCTATCTACTATTACATAGATTTGTAGATCTTATTTGTTATTATCCACTACAATTACATGTATTGGGCTCATTTTACTCTCTACTGAAATAATTTTATGACGATCTACTAAAGAAAAAGATTTGAAAGGGTTTCCCCCTAATGGGGTTTTTCCCTGGTCTTGGACCAATTTTCTATCTCTTATGATTGTGTTGTTGTCTTCTTTGTCACTTCATACATTGTTATTTCTTTAGTTACTTTTATGATTGATTATACTGCTAATAATTGGATGCATTGTCAATTAAAAGGTATGTTGAGCTAAAGTAACTAATGCAACATAGAACAATAAAAAAATTAACATGGTATGAGAGCTAAGGTGAAGGACAAGCCCAAAAGAAGACAAGCATTGAAGCCCTCTCTTTTAGATAGCAGATTACTAGGTCAAGGTCAAGATGTCATCTTCTACCTTCAAGGAGCATGAAAAGTTGGGTGATGCATCAAACTATACTGAATGGAAAGTCAGATTGGATATCATAGGTGACAACAATGATGTACTCAAATACATCCAAGGAATAGTGTCTGAGCCTGTAGAAAATTCTTCCGCTTCCCTCAAGAACAGGTACAAGAAAGGTGATTCCAAAGAAAATAAAATTATACTTGATGGCTTATAAGATCATTTAATTGCATATGTAAGTAATTTTAACAAGTCCAAAGATATCTATGACATGATAGCCGACATGTATGAAGTGAAAAAATTGAATGAGATCATCACTCTGAAAGATCAACTCAAGGAAGCTAAGATGAACAAAGGGGAAACTGTTCAATCCTACATTATGAGGATCTCCCACCTTAAAGATCAATTGCAGAGTGTTGGAGAAAACATGCCTAACAGGGAGCTAGTAGTTGTGACTCTTAGAGGTATCCCTCCTATCAGAGAAATATTTATTACTACAATTAGAAATAACAATGTCCTTCCAACATTTGATGGAATTATTGGAAATATCACTTAAGAAGAGTCAAGAATGATTGCAAGAGGAAGGATTCAAAAACATGAAGAGGGAGAGCTTGATGTATATATCTCTTATGACAAAATGAAGAAGGAAAAAGGAGGTCCAGCAAGGAATCCTCCTTCTAAGAATTCAAAAGGAAGATATGACAAATCATTATCTCATGTTGAATGCTTCAATTTTCACAAGATAGCTCATTATGCTCATGATTGTCCCGAAAGGAACAAAAGACATCACTACAACACTAGAGGCAACTTCAATAACAAAAGAAGAATGGACTATCAAAAGAAGAATCTTGATAAGAGATATGAAAGAAAAATAAGAGACTCCTCAAGTGACCGTGAATAAAATCATCATCCTAAAAAGAAATCAAAGGCTCCAAGGTATGAAACTAATGTTTTAAATAAACCTAAATAAATTCTTATTTATGCTCTTACTAGTTCTTCTCCACCAGATTTGTGGGATAGTTTGTTGGTTGATAGTGGGGAAACTTATCATTATTCTAGTTACAAGGAAGTCCTTTGTAATCTGGTAGAGAGGGGGACTAAGCTAAAGATCATTCTTGGAGACAACTCCACTCATCCCATGAAAGGATTTATGTCCATCAAATTCTAGTTAAATTTGGGGAAATCGGTTTTGTTGCATGATGTTAAGTATGTACGAGGATTAATGAAGAATCTAGTATCTATATCTGCTTTGGAAGATAAAGGGATGATGTTTTCCTTCATCAAAGGAAAAGTTTTAACTTGGCCTGCCCATTCACCTATGAAAGATGCATTCACATTAGGATTGAGATTTGAAGTACATTATAGAATCACTAAAAGACCTCTTCTAGCATTGGTTCATAATATCAATCATTTGAGTGAATTACGGCATGCAGACTGGCTCATCTTCACTATGATGAAATTCTAAAATTGAATAAATTTGTCTATGGTATTCCCAATGTTCAAGCTCATCATGATGGAGTTTGTCCAGGTTATGCAAGTGGAAAAAAAAGAAGAGGACCATTTCCCTTTTTAAGAATAAGACAAATGACATCCTCCATCTCATTCATTCCAATATATGTGGTTTGATGCATGTACAATATGTTGGTGTTCATGTCTACTACATCACCTTTATTAACGAGTTCCCAAAAAAGATATGGATATACTATCTTAAGAAAAAGGATGAAGCCTTCAAACCTTTCAAGGAATTCAAAGCGTTGATAAAAAATCAATTAGGAAAGAGAATCAAAGTTTTCAGGTCCGAAAATGGAGTAGAATACATGTCAAAAGAATTCATAGCATTTTGCAATAAATATGGAATCACAAGGGAAGAAATTGTGCCATATAATCCTAAACATAATGGTCTATCTGAAAGGAAAAACATGTCTATATTAGAAACTACCCGTGCTATGCTCCATGATCAAAAGGTGTCAAAGTTCCTTTGGGCTAAAGTGACATCTAATGTTGTATATGTTTAGAATAGGGTTCCTCATGGAGCATTAGAAAACAAGACTCCTGAAGAAATATTCACAGGTATTAAGCATTATATAATCCATCTTCGTATAGTTGTATGCCCTATATATTTTCATGTTTTGAAAGACAAAAGGAACAAACTGAAAGCCACTAGTAGAAAAGGTACATTTTTGGGTTATTGTGAAAATTCTAAAGCATATAGAATTTATATTCCTAGTTAGAGGAATGTTGATATTAGTAGGGATGTAACATTTGATGAAGATGCAACTCTTCAAAAAGAAAGAAATCTTCCTCCGCCTCCTCCTCCAAGGAAGAGAATGATAACTGGGTTAGTTTGGATGGTCTGTCCATGCCTGATTCTAATATGCTTGATGAGCCCATAAATCCTATGGATCTGTTAAATCCTCCTCCAAGTGATCCTACCTCTAAAAGGAGATCACTTTGGCTCCATGATACTTTACAAGATACTGAAAGAAATTTCCCCGTTCACAGATCATTTAAAGAAAGGAAACAACCATGTAGGTATAAGGGATATGTTATTGTTATGTGTACTATGATTCAAGCCAAACGTCCACATCTAAAAAAGTTGTAAAAGAACAAGTTTGGATGATGCTATGGCTGAAGAATATGAATGATTTATGAAAAATGATGTATCATAAGTTGTACATAGGCCAAAAGGGAAATCCGTTGTGACTTCAAAATGTTTATTCAAAATCAAACATGGAAATTGTTGTTCCTTAAGAAACCAATTTCTTGGCTGTGGGGAAATTGTGCTGAAGGAATTAATAAATATTACTTACTGTCACTTATTGTTTGTTATGTTCTCAAATGAAGGGCCTGGAAAACTTGGTCTTTAACTCTTAATACATGTATGACCAGAACATCTAAGAATGCCATTTGTTGCTAGATATAAATGATGAATGAAGAAAGTTTGAAGGAGAAGTTAAAGATAATATGTTGATCTTTCACAAAAACTACTATCTATAACTTAGAGGAACTATGATAATGAGAACTGAATTATAGACAATATGTTGGTCTTTCACAAAAAATATTATCAATAACTTGGAAAGGAAGTGAGGACTTCAAGTATAGGAGCGTTCTTTTAAGGAATTTTAACTTTATCTACATAAGCAAATAAAGGCCTGTAGCTTCATTACTATACTTGAAAAGAAGAAAACTAGCATGACACATGAAAAAGAAGCTTACAAAATTATATGCAACAATTCATGGAAAATTCTGATTCTTTCATTAATCAACGATGATATTAGGAATATAGCGGCCTAGTCTTCGGGTTCTCCAAAGTTCGAACCATAAACCCTTTCTCTGTAATTTTTCCTCCTTTTATACATTTGTGAAATAGTTGTTGATTTCTGAAACTGCCCAAACTATCTAACTGATTTTCTAACTATATTAAGTAAAAACTATTACAGAATTTTATAGAGGGTAAAAGACACCTCAAGGAACATGAAATAACAAGAACATAACTAGATTCAGAAGGGGATGATAACTGCTGGCTTGATCCATTGATCTGCTACCGAATTCCTCTTTGAATGCCCTATTGATGCTTAATTTGTCTTATTCGTAATGAAATACGTTTAGTTTGTGTAATCCTAGGCTTACATGGGCATTTTGATTGGCCAATATGCCAAGAAATATATCGGATTGTCTTCCTCTTAAGCTTCGGCTCTAACCTTGATTTTCCGCATTACACATCGAAATTAACATGAAATTCTGATTAATCTAGAACTCAAAAGAGTAAATCCTGCTTCATATACCTGTCAAATCTGCCCATTCAACGCTCTGTTGACTTCCATCACAAAATGAAATCGGCCCGAAAATCCTTGTAAATTTTAAATTATGCACCCTTAGGCCTCAATAACTATGAAAATATTGGAGTTATGCGTAAAACTTTTATAATGAAAATATATGATAAAACATGCTTTTCCACTTCCAATATGGGCTCAACACAATTCTCAAGGTATACTTCTTGCCGATTCATCTCCACCGTTGATCTACGCCTTTCATATCGGATGGTTTGTAAAGGTTTCGGGTGGGATATAAGCCCGAAAAATACTCGCCCAAAATAGGTGGTTTCCTCTCTCCACTCGGCTGCTATGTGTTGAATGCTGAGTGGGATCGGGTGAGCTCCAATAAAACCATTTACCATT
>APFE031391201.1:29673-42152 GCA_000404065.3 Pinus taeda
TCCACAGCTTACTACCCTCAAGGTAATGGCTTGGCCGAATCTTCCAACAAAAGCCTCATCAATATCATAAAGAAATTGTTGGAGGAAAACAAAAAGAACTGGCATAGGAAGCTCACAAATTCTCTGTGGGAAGACATACTTTCCACCAAGAAATCCATTGGGATGAGCCCTTATGAACTAGTATATGGCATGGAAGCCAAATTTCCTTCATCTTTGGGCATTCCTGCTATTAAACTGTTGCAGGAAATTTAGGCTGAACCAAATGACATGCAGAAAAGAGTTAATCAAACCATTCATCTTCAGCAAACCAGAGAGCAAGTCTACGACAGAGCTCAAATACTGCAAGAAAAACTCAAAAAGATGTTTGATAAGAAGGCTAAAACAGAGGATTTCTGGGTTGGCAGCAAAGTTCTAAGATGGGATTCACGAAGAGAGGACAAGGGCAAACATGCAAAATTCAATTTTTTGTGGAAAGTTCCATACATTATCAGCACTGTGCAAGGCAATAATACCTATTTTCTCAGATCTCTAGATGGCAGCACAGCTGAAGAAGGCCCTGTCAATGGCCGAATGCTAAAGCACTACAATGATCCTTTTGATTAAAAAGAGCAGGCGATGTTATTTTCTGTACATAGAATGTTTGTATATATCAGCACTTTGATTTTATTTTGTAAGAATCGAGAATGCCAAAGCACGCAGAAGAAAGCAGGCAGTGCTTTACAATGTAACAACAAAACAGCTACAGGAAAGTGTTGTTACCAGTCCAAAAGTTCAAGTCAATCCAACAGTTAGCACTACGAAGTTTGAAGCACAGCAGTAACAGAAGAATCAAGGCAATCTGACCTACTGTTCTTGGCTTCTCACAAGGAAAAGCCATCCCCAAGTGGAGCCATTGTTAGCCTCCTGCTGCAGCAGGTTACTCATATTTCATGATTGACATTTTACAGGCCAAATATGTCATACTTTGCATGCTGTAATTCTCCATATTTGCTAAACAGTCACCAAGAAAAGAAGGCTACTCAGAGTTCATCTAACTGCTTTCCAATTTTGAAAACTCATTCCAATTTTGTAAAAATTTTCAGCTAAAGGGAGGTCCAAACAGCTTAATCTTGGTCTCCCTAGCTTTCAATTTCCTGTTTTAGAATATAGAGAATGAAAATCTGTCCAAACAGCTTAATCTTGGTCTCCCTAGCTTTCAATTTCCTGTTTTAGAATATAGAGAATGAAAATCTGTCCAAACAGCTTAATCTTGGCAGATGCTTAGATAGGTAGAGAATCAAAGGAGCCCAACTGCATAATCTGGGCCCTTGGAAGAAATAAGGGTAGTTTGTAGATAGGAAGGCCTAAAAAGAAAAATTGAAATGATGGGTCTGCAAGTCTAAGTGCACCCAAACCAAAAGAAGAAAAAATGTTAGGTAAATAGGCTGGGTAGGTAGTTTTGAGGTTGCAGAATCTTGATGTCTGTTCATTGCCATGTTTTAAAGTATCATCTCTACTCAGGTTACAGTCATCAAGCATTTTTCATATGAAGGAGCTCAAACCAGGCATAACTAACTTCCCTTTCTCCATCTCCCCCAAGTCACTAACTAATTTCCCCAAAAAGAGGTCAAGATCTACTTGATATCTCTTAGTTTCATCATTTTCGATGTCATTAGCCTGGGTGAAGATCTGTTTCACTCAAAGAGGATCCATACTTTCTCTATAAGGTTCTATCTCCCCTTTGAAGCCTAAGATCTCTGAAACTTAGTGCTTTCTTGTCATCTCCATATTAACTACTAACATTATTATTTAACTCCCTATGTTTTCCCCATCCCCCTACTAAAACTATGTAGAAAAACCCCTTATGTAAATATCCCCTTCCCCTAGTTGAAATATAGCCATAAATACTTCTCTGGGAATTACTAAGTCACCTGGACTTTAGTAAGAACCCAGCTTCTGCATAAATTTCCATTCCCAGCTAATTGGACCCCTTCCAAACACTAAGAAAACCCTTTCCAAATGCTAAAAACCCCACCGCGCATTCTTCTTTGGAAATTATTAATGTTTGTTTGATAAATTTCCACCGCACAAAACACAGTTAACCCATTCTCTAAAGTCCAAAACCCACAGCGCCGCGAAAAATTAAACCTTTAACGCGCGTGCTTTTACTAAACCTCGTGCATCTCCCTTTTCTGTCCACTGTTGGATCGCCTTCCCCAGATCTGACGGCTCTTGTTCCCATCGGATGCCCCACTGTGGTGGTAGGTTACCACCCGACGTCCGACAGTTTTACTGTCGTACACCGGCACATGTGGCAGCCTCCCATTGCATCGGGCCGCCCCTAACAGAAACCACCTTCGTACCAAAGGCGGTCCGATGCACAGGAAAAACAGCCCTCCCCTCATGAAACAGGAGTGCCACCTCACCCTGCCACGTCACCTCCACATCACCTCACCCATCCTGCGCCCGACCCACGTCACCCTGCCACGTGTCTCGCCATGTCACCCAGCCGTACTACCACGTCACCTTGATGACGTCAGCATGCTGACGTCATATCTGTACCAAAGGACCCCACTGCTGACGTCATCCGTCGTACTGCTGACGTCATGCTGACATCAGCAGCTAGAAAACCAAAAATTCGCGCAAGCGCAAAATTCGAGCTTCAGAGCTCTGGAATGAGAAACGGAGGCCATATTGGGGAATCTTTAGGGAATCATTTCATTCCTTGGCCCATTTTGCACTGAAAAAGCCCGAAATTGCCCAATTTTGCCAAATTAAACGGATTTGAAGACAGAGAGAGACCAGAGACAGAGATTAAAGAGTATCAGATCAAATTTGCAGATAGAAAGCACATCAAAGAGTATCAGGAAGCGGCGAAGACCATCAATGTAGCGGCAAAGTGTATTAGAGGAGATTTTCTCAGGGCTTGAGGAAAATCTAACATTAAAACGAAAGCTCTGAAAGTCAGGAAGCAATTGAAGATGCATTGAAGGCTCACCAGCACAAATGTCTGCACATTAAACTCACCAAAGATCAGTGGACCAAAACTCAAGGCACCATTATGATAGAACCACTGCACCAAGCCACACAGGACACCTCATCAACTCAACTTGATTCAGTTGCCTCTAGCGCAGCCCAAAGGATTTACTTGCATTTAATTCCAGCAATGATTAGATTTTAGAAAAGCTTTTTGGCAAACCTGTTTAGGTCAGTTGTAATAAATGACTCCAGATATTTTGCTTATATAAACCACCCTGAAAAATGGAGTAGGGATTGGTTGGTCAGTTCTGTTCATCAGTAGTTTGTTCTTTGCTATTTCAATCCTTTCTCTCAAGCAGAGACTCGCACTGTAACTGTGATGCTTCTATAACCAAAGATTGTTGAAAGCATGGATTCTGTAACTATCTGTTGTGTTTAACTGGCCGAGGAGTGATTGTGGAATTCCTGTGCTTTGACATGTTTCAATAGGTGCTTCTTAACTCTGTTAGTTTTATTCACGTGTGTATTATCAGAAATCCGGCTTTCTACATTGCAGAAAAAAAGAATAGCTTAGGATTTGCTTAATTCCACCTTAGGCTCAATTTCTGTGATTTTTCATGTTTTCATCAGGAATAGTTATGAACATGCATACTTAAATGATCTTGTTTACGCTGTTTCTTTCACTTATGAATGATAATTTAGGAATTCTTAACTGCTCCTAGATAACCATTCTTTCACTTCTCCTCTTTGTCAGTTTTGATGAAAGATTTTTAATTGCCTTTTATCTCTGACCATCACTCCATCCTTCAGCAAATTTATCATTGTCTCATGTGTGGCTACCTCGCTCCACAACCCTCTTGTGACCAAGAAAACGCACCAGTAAGCTTTAATCCATGACTCCATGCCCAATGGTTTGAAACGTATCACGCTTTACCTTGCCTCTCTGCTTGGAATTTCTACCTGGCATACACCTTCCGTCCAAACAAAACAACAAAACCCCTTGTACCCAAAAACTAGCCTAAAATCATCATCAACAAAGTTAAATCATTAAGAGAGAGCCCTCTCTGATTGCAGGTGGGCTAGAACCTGCAATCCAAAGATTAGTTTGTGGTTACCTCGGCCGTATCCCTACAGGAGCTAGGGACAACCTGAGTGATAACACGTAATAGATAGGAGGATCATCAAATTTAACCAAATAAGAAATATGCGGATTTATTTGCAACTTAATTATTTCTTCCTCCTCTCGACTGCTGAGCTGAAATTCTTGATGCATGCTTGAACTTTCCTCTATCTGAATACTCTCTTGATCTTCTTGGAACAGAATTAACCCATTCTCTGCTTGGGAGGTTATTGAAGAAAATTGTTTTATAACCCTCTCTGCATCATTTTGAGGACATGATAGTTCCTCGCTTTCACAGACTTGCTCATAAGACTGAATGCTTGATATATTCTCAACAAAACCATTAGTTTCATCAAGAAGATTATCTTGATATTTTAAATTTTCTTTAGCATCATAATATTCACAAAAACCTTCAAAAAGAAACTTGTGTGGGTAATAAGTTTTACAAGAAGAATTGAACATTGAATGGAAATCTTTCAAAGATGAAATTCTTGAAAGAGGCAGAGACTTAAACCAAGCCCTAGCTTCTTGATCCAAAGAAAACATAAACAAATTCATCTTAACATCTTCATGAATGATGCCCTGCCACTTCATGCATTCATGAAAATCTTGGAGATGCTGAGCTGGATCTTCATATTCTTTTCTACTAAATTTTGGAAGATGCTCATTCCACACAGGAAATGCAGACATATCATGAGGATAACTAGTGATCTTAGTAAAATCAAATGGATCAAATTTATGGACTAAGAATGCAGGGAGAGCCATTAAAGCCCAGAAAATAAAACTTCAAAGTACAGTGGAGTCACCAATCAATGTGGTAAGTGAAAATCACAGGTGAATGAACAACCAACTGCTGAAACTTGCCACTCTTAAGAATCAGCTTCAAACTTAATGAATTCAAGACAAAGTGTTCTTATTCTATTACTTTGTAGTATGTGGTATTTGTTACAATGGAGTCGCCTTTTATTGCTTTTATTCAAAATAGCCAAGTATTTCCTCCTCACTGAACAACCAGAGGAAAATATTGAAACCCAAGGAAAAGTATTCTTGTCTTCTCTCCCCGACAATGACACCAATTAATGTTGTTCCTTAGGAAACCAATTCCCTCGTTGTGAGGAAATTGTGCTTAAGACATTAATAAATATTATTTACTGTCACTTATTGTTTGTTGTGTTCTCAAATGAAGGACCTAGAAAACTTGGTCTTTAACTCTTAATACATGTATGACCACAACATCTCATAATGCCATTTGTTGCTAGATATAAATGATGAATGGAATTTTTTTGGAGTAGTTATAGATAATATGCTGACGTTTCACAGAAACTACTATCTGTAACTTGGAGGAACTATGATAATGAGAATTGAACTATAGCCAATATGCTGGTCTTTCACAAAAACTATTATCTATAACTTAGAAAGGAAGTGAGCACTTCAAGTATAGGAGCACTCTTTTAAGGAATTGTATCTTTATCTACATAAGAAAATAAAGACCTGCAACTTCATTACTATACTTGAAAAGAAGAAAACATAGCATGACACATAACAAAGAAGCTTACAAAATTATATGCAACAACTCATGGAAACTTCTGATTCTTTCATTAATCAATGATGATATCAGGAATATAGTGGCCTAGTCTCCGGGTTCTCCAAAGTTCTAACCATCAACCATTTCTCTATAAATTTTCCTCCTTTTATAGATTTGTTGAAACAATTGAAACTACCCAAACTATCTAACTGCTTTTCTAAGTATATGAAGTAAAAGCTATTATAGAATTTTACAGAGGATAAAAGACACCTCAAAGAACATGAAATAACAAGAACATAACTGGATTCAGAAGGGGATGATAACTGTTGGCTTGCTCCATTGATCCACTGTCAAATTCCTCTATGAATTCCCTAATGATGCTTAATTCATCTTATCTGTAATGAAATACGTTTAGTTTGTGTAATCTTGGGCTTACATTGGCATTCTGATTGGCCAAAATGCCAAGAAATATATCGGGTTGTCTTCCTCTTAAGCTTCGACTCTAACCTTGATTTTTCGCATTACACAATGAAATTAACACAAACTTCTGATTAATCCGGAACTCAAAAGAGTAAATCTTGCTTCATAAACCTGTCAAATCCATCCATTCAACACTCTGTTGACTTCCATCGCAAATCACAATTGGCCTAAAAATCCCTGTAAATTTTAATTTATGCATCCTTAGGCCTCAATAACTATGAAAATATTGGAATTATGTGTAAAACTTTTATAATGAAAATATATGATAAAACATGCTTTTTCGCTTCCAATACAGGCTTAGCACAATTCCCAAGGTATACTTCCTGCCCATTCATCTCCACCATTGATCTACGCCTTTCAGATTGGACAGTCTGTAAAGGTTTTAGGTGGGACATAAGCCTAGAGAATACCCACCTAAAACGGGTGGTTTCCTCTCTCCACCTGGATGCTATGTGTTGAATGCTAAGTGGGATTGGATGAGCTTCCAATAAAACCATTTACTTTTTTTGTTCCACCCGAAAGCCTACCTCATAGCTTGAAATCTTCCTTTTAATATGCTTTGCGGACCCACTGGGGCTTTTAATTACAATATATATATGCTTTAGGTCCAACCTTTCTATTATAATGTTTATAATAGAAATACACATAAAACTGTGTGGCTTTTGATATATTAATAAAACCTTTACAAGCCACAATAAGACAGACACGCTGAGTTATATAAAATATAATGTATAAACTATTGGGTCTGGAACCCAATCACTCATCGTGATCGGCGATTTCCATATATATATAATATGTTGCATGATACGACGGACTCACCGCAATTATAAAACATAATATATATCATTTCGGGTCCATCATTGCAAATCGCGATTGGCAAAACCCATATGCATGTGTATAAAGGGCTTTTGATATGGCAAACCCGCCGAACTTTTAAAACACGATGTATATGTTAGTTCGGGTTTGGCCCACCCATATCGCAATCGGCATAGCCACACACACACACACACACACACACACACATATATATATATAGATATGGATATAGATATAGATATATATTAACAGTTATGTGATATTGCGGACCTACTTAACTTTATAAAACATAACATATATATGTTTCGGGTCCAGTGTTAACACCTTAACACTTGGTTCCTTGGTAAATCTGCTATATTTCCTTATTTTCTTCTCATTTCGAAATGCAGTTATATATATACATATCGATTTAGCTCCATATAACCTTTTATATCCGATTCTTTTACATTTCTTCCTTTAGTGATGCTAATATATAATAAACACAATATTTCATTTCTTTTAGACTTTTTGGAAGGGTAATGTTATAGACATTTTTGGGCACTTCAACCCCAATCACAAATGTCCATAAACTGAGGGCTCTTAAGTCCCTAAAAGTGTTGCTTCATTGACTAAAGGAACAAGGTCAACTGATTACATCATCTCCCATAAGTTCTACACTGAAAACTGCTCATAAATGGTCAAAACGGGACCATACTGAAAGCTCAATGCAGAGGGTGCGATGCATATCACCTTCCCATTGTACAGGGTGCGATGCATACTAATTTTCTCCTCTGTAGGGTGCGATGGTCGGGAATGGACAAATGGCAGCGACAAAAATGCGAGGTGGAAGATCATGGAATCTTCCAGAAGCTTCCCCTCTGACACTTGCCTCTCCATTTTCGACCAGGGATGAGTAAGAGATCATCATTCTCCAAGGGGAAGCAGGAACTATCAGAGAGAAGACACTAATCAAGATCCCAAAAGATGACTCACCTCTCTGTAATCATCCATATATGGATCCCTCATCATAGAGATCCAGAGGCTAGAATTTTGTATCTTATAGAGAAGTGTTGTTGGTATTCTGGTGTACATTCATAGTGTTGGGTGATCTAGCTTTGCTTGAGGTAAAGAAGGGCTTCTTAGCTGGAGGATGATGCTAGGTCAGAGCACATGGTTGTAATCTTCTTGCTACTTTTCATCTGAATAAAGCTATTCTTGTTTCCTTCCATATTCTTGTGTACTTTTTTATATATGCATGTATATGGTTAATGCACATCTGATCCTGCATTATTTATGAATTTAGATCCTTGTTTCTTGCATAGTAGTATTTTGTTGTGATTCTACAGGTCCTTTTGAAGCTGAGCAGACAAAGAGCAAGCGACAAAACTCTATCAAAGAAGGAGAGGAAATCGAGCGCAAGACTCAGGTTGGCCCTCTTGGTTATCCTCTCATCTATTTTCATAAAAGGAATCAATAGTAGACTTTGATTGTTTGTTTCTAAGATAGCCACCCATCTTAGTGGGAATAGCAACATCTGAGTGGACATTATTCCCGTATAACAAAATGGTGACTCCACTGGGGAGCGACTGGATTACTTGTTAGCTTATCTATCCTTGTTTCTTTTATAAACATACAGACGGAGCCTGAAGTCAAGCCAGCTAGCCTTCAAACTGCATTTGTCATACAAATGCAATGTAGATCAATGCTGCTTCAGTCAATCTCCGTGTTTTGTTTATGAATTAAACAATAGATCTGCAAGCAATCTAATTTCCCTAAGTGGTGGCTCTAGTAACCTATTAGATCATCCCTGTGTTCTACATACATTGATATTTACTTATTCAGCCTAAACACCTGAACTAGATTGCAAACTGTGAGTGAAATCTCGTTCAAATTCTCGCACTGCTACCATCGCACCCTGCCTTCAAGGCAGCCTGCATGCATCGCACTTCCCGAATGGAGTAGGTGCGCTGCATACTGAGTTCACTGTGTAACAGGTGCGATGGTCAGGGAGGATTGACTTTATCCTCCAACTGTGGATTTTTCTCACTATTTTCAGTCTTATTCAAGATTTTTGTTGTCTGTAGTCAGTGTACTTCTATGAAAACCCCCTTCTCTTGCATTATTCCACCTCCTTAGTGCAAAGAACAATATTTTTTTTTTATGTATTGTGCATCGTTTTAGTTCTCTTTTGCAAAAAGTAGCATAGTCGAACTGTCGTCTCTAGATCTGAAAGTGTTATAGCGGTCGCTTTCAGTTTTAGAAAGCAATTCCATTGTTTTAGATAGTCAATTATATAGTTACTGTTGCATAGGACTTGAATTATTAGTTTTAAAGTGTTGAAAAGCAATTTCCATTTCAAAATCGCAAAGTGTATCTCTTTCTTTCACTTCATTTTGAAAAAGAATTTTGTTGAGTACTGTCGCTTTAAAAGTAGTTCAATTTTGCACATAGCTTTCTTAACGTCATTCACACATTAAGAGAGATGAAAAACAAATACATGCATGTGAATTTGAATTTTGAATGCTTGGCTTGATTTAGGACTGTGCATTTTAGCGTGTGCTTTGTGCTCTGTCAAGAAAATATGCTTGACTTTCTTTTAGTAGCTAGGATTTTCATTGCTGAAAGAAGATAAAACGTTTGTTTATCATCTTAGACTGCATTTTAGGAATTATACATACATCGCGTGGTGAACCTGAAAGGCAAACTGTTAAGCAAGATCAACTTAAAATAAATTCAATGAATCTAACAACGCTTTGGAACTTAACGAACAACATCTAGAGGTCTAGGCTAGAGATGTATTCCAGCGTCGTAAAGCCTGGTAACTGTTGCTTTCAGTGTTGGTTGGGTGATTCCTCCACTCTGAGGAGGCAAGTGCCAATACAGACTTGTGCTCCCACGTACAGTCACGTATATATTGGGAGACCACAATAGGTTGTACCCTTTATCCTTAGGAAGCCATGTCTGCCCCCCTATCGATCGTAATGCACCGAACGAAACATTCGGGAAGATTGACTGTCGTACCGTAAAAAGTATTATGCAGTTTTTACGATTGGTTTGGTAACCCTCTCTGCCTAGATCTCCAGAGAATTCCATTTTTCTCTTTTTCAGACTCCTTAAAGGAAAAGGTCCTCTGAGCGCTTATCACTTCAATCTCAATAAAAATCGAAGGCGACTAGAGTCATCTTTTGTTTTTTCTCGACTCTTTAAAATTGAAAAAACAAGTTGTGTCCAAGCGTCTAAAAAAATTATTTTAATCGGAATAACGTCACAAATTCCCCCCATTGATCTTCAGGTTGAGAAAAATGGATTCTACCAACCAAGGATTTCCCCATGAAGGAAATCCTAGTCCCCTCTCCTCTTGGGGAGATGTTGGTCCACCCATATGGCCACTTTGTCACTTCCAGGATTGACAATTGGTTTGCCTGTCTGGCTCTTCTCTACCTCTGTCGTTCAGAATCCCGTAATTCCTAAACAGTCTAATCAGCAACTAGACGACACTAGAGTTGCCTCCCAACCTTCTACTTCATCTAATTCTCCCTCTCCTCCTTCCTCTTCGCTTGATAAAGCTGAAAAAGCTAAAAATCAAGTAACTGAGAAGAAGAAGAAGCAGAAAGAGAAAAAGGAAAAGAAGAAAAAGGAACCAAAATCGAAAGGGAGCAACCATGTATTGTCTAGCGAAAATTCACACACCGCACAGTCAAAACCTAAATCTCCTTGTGTCATTTGCAATGGAGACCACTATCACCGAGATTGTCCTTGTATCCCTTGGATATTAAGGGACTAGTCTCCTCGTTTGCACAATCCGATAGCATCGACCTCTGGCGATCACGTTGAATGCTCACCGTCAACCAGTGAAAGTGAAGCACATGGACAAAGAAGGAATCCTAAACTTCCTTGTAAGTTGTGTGAAGGTGATCACGCCATCCACTGCTGTCCCTTCCTTGAAGAGGCTAAAAGAGTTTTGGATAATCATCTGGTTTCACCGCTACGACTTCCTCCTGGATATAAAAAACACTTGCCAAGTCCTCCACCGATTGAAAATCTGGTTGGCCCGTCATTGTGGTTGGCTGAAGCATCTATCATTGAAAATGAACCCTCTGAAGCCACCCCAGACGAAATTCAAAGGGTCGATACGGCAGATGACCCAGTCTTGCCTTCAGAGTGTTCATCTTCGAATGATACCGTCACTGAGGAGAAAGAGAATGACACCATTCAAATTCTTTTCATCAACACAGACTCCAATGAGGTTGGGGACATTCCTCCCATTCCTTTACCGTAGGAAGGAAGTTCATCAGAGTCATATCCGGCCGTCTATTCAGTCCCACCACCAAGCAACCTAGTCATTTCCTTTGACTGGAATCTACTAGACAGACCCCATTTACCAGCTAGTGTACCATTCAAAATCATTATACAAACTTACAGAATGGTCATGGTTGGTACCATCATTGATGAAGGGGCTTCTGTGAGTATCCTTTCCTCAACTACTTGGAAAGCACTTGGTTTGCCATCGCTTTTGCCTAAAATGAGAAATCTAACAAGCTTCGATAAGGGAACCAGTCGACCTTTAGGGATCCTTCCAAATGTGCCCATTACTTTGAGAAGGAAAATTGTTCACATGAACGTTATGGTAGTTCAAGGACCTTTAGATTATAATATATTCCTTGGATGTGACTATATTTATTGCATGGGAGCCATCGTCTCCTCATTCTTTAGAGTAATGTGTTTTCCGCACGAAGGCAGAATGGTCAAGCTTGTGGACCAAATGTCATTCCCCGGATCACACATCGCAAATATTCAAATGTCATCCTTGAATGGTCTTTTCATGCAAGAAATGTCTCATCGTTCTCTAGTCCATCCACCTGATGAGTGAGAGTGACTCAAGAAGATGTGACTGAAACCCAGGGGGCATGCACCCTGGTCTGTTTTGGCAGGAAAACCTTGGGTATAGAGTGGATTTCCGCGAGGTATATATGACTAGTTTGGTGAACTCGTCCTCACAGGAAAATGGGAACAGGTTGGAATAAGATACCTTCATTAAATTTATGTGAGTGGAGTATCTCTACGCCACTCCCCTTTGTCTATTTCGATAGACATCGCCGAGGGAGCATTTTCCTTGGTAACCTGGAAATTTTTTCGCTATACCTGGGGGCATGCAAACCTTTCGACATGCAAGTGAAGAGCGGCTATTTATTTTTAAAATTTGTAGGAACTCTAACCTTTTAAACTCGTAAGGCTATTCGTTTCCTAACTTGCATAAAGAAAGGATTCGGGGCAAAGCTTCAAAAGGTGCAAGCTCCATAAAAAATGGCATCTTGAATGAGACATTCTTATCATATGACTAGCGAGCAATGTTGTCGCAGAGTTCAAGCTCGTTAAAAAATAAACTCTCCACGAGTAGTTTTAGCACATAGTTCAAGCTCATTAAAAAATAAACATAAGTCATGAGCAAGTGTTTCTCCCAGAGTTTAAGCTCATTAAAAAATGAACCGGTAAATAACCATTGTGAATGCCTTATTGCCAGCTTTTGAGCCTTGGTCGTGTTCTCGCCATCACCTCCACTTTGTTTTTAGCCGATCATTCACCCCCATATGATTTTTTACC
>APFE031391201.1:42172-125159 GCA_000404065.3 Pinus taeda
CAGACTCTCTAAAATTGAAAGAGATCGAGTTATCTTTGTCATTAAACTCGTTAAAACCGAATAGCGACAAACTCATCCGAATGGATGAGAACGAGTTTCACTGTCGCTAGACTCGCTAAAATATAGTGACAGGTTCGCCTGAAGGGCGGATTATAGAATAAGCATATGTTATCCTCCTCAAGCTTGACAAAAATAAAGAGGTACTGGTCAGCAATGACTAGGGAAAATTGGGAAGAAAACAAGAAGAAACTTTATTGGTAGCAAGTCGTTCTTGAACATGACCCTTTCCTTCCGCATCCATGCCGGTTGGGTTGTTCCGTTCACTGGTCTTCACCATTGGTACATCACACCATCCATATTTGGGGTTAATGTTACCAATCCATCATCAGTGTCGCTGATATGTTCAAGAGAAGTCATTTAGACAATTCACCTGTGTCTCACCCACTGTGATACATTCATGCTTCATTCCTTCATGACCGCCACCCTGAACCCTGTATCATCAGTTTGTTTTCACCTGCAAAATCATTTTCTTCGTTCCATGTTGTTGATGTGGGATTCATTAAGGCCCGCCAGCGATGGGTCACTTCTTGTCGACATCAGCTCATTATCCAAGAAGTTGACTTAGGAACAACCCTTTCAGTACTTTGAAGCTTGCATGCCTCAATGGCAAGTTTCTCACTTTCGGCGATAGGTTTACATCAATGGCCTTTGACCAAGAGATTTTACATGGTGTTCGATGCCAAGTCACTTTTCACACCACGTGAATTGTACTATAGTACCTTGAGGCTCATTGTCATTATTGGTGATTCCTCTCACGCCTGTTAACAGCTTACAACATTGGCTGGTAATTAGGCGATACCTTTCCATGTTCGACTCCAGAACATTTTTCACATGGATCGACTTGTACTGAGAGTGAAGATTGAATGAGTTTTGAAGACCCCGGATCTAGTTTCATCCATCTGAGCTGCGATATATTCAAGAATATAAAAACATCCAGTGTACATCATTTCCGAACAGATGATCATCCAAATCAAAGGATGATGTGTCCATATCATCAGTTTGCCACACAGACGATCGTCTATCACATAGACAATCGTCTGTCCTGTGTACATGAAAAATGAATTTATAAAGCAGAGCATGGGAATGCCTGCCTCAGCTAGATCATGAAAATTTTTTGTCAAAATAATGTATTGTATTGTATCTTATTACAGGTCGCCTCCTAGCTCGGAAAAACTTCAGATCCTCATAGTAAAGCATTTCACTCGACATCAAAAAGATTAACAACCTCATGCTTTAGGGGGAAATTGTTATAGACATTTTTGGGCACTTCAACCCCAATCACAAATGTCCATAAACTGAGGGCTCTTAAGTCCCTAAAAGTGTTGCTTCACTGCCTAAAGGACAAGGTCACTGATTACAATCATCTCTCCAGAAGTTCTCCCACTGAACTGCTCATAAATGGTCAAAACTGGACCATACTGAAAGCTCAATGCAGAGGGTGTGATGCATATCACCTTCCCAATGTATAGGGTGCGATGCATACTGATCTTCTCTTCTATAGGGTGCGATGGTTGGGAATGGACAAATGGCAGGGACAAAAATGTGAGGTGGAAGATCATGGAATCTTCTAGAAGCTTCCCCTCTGACACTTGCCTCTCCACTTTTGACCAGGGATGAGTAAGAGATCATCATTCTCCAAGTGGAAGCAGGAACTATCAGAGAGAAGACACTAATCAATATCCAAAAAGATGACTCACCTCTCTGTAATCATCTATATATGGATCCCTCATCACAGAGATCCAGACGCTGGAATTTTGTATCTTATAGAGAAGTGTTGTTGGTTTTCTGGTGTACATTCATAGTGTTGGGTGATCTAGCTTTGCTTGAGGTGAAGAAGGGCTTCTTAGCTGGAGGATGATGCTGGGTCAGAGCACATGGTTGTAATCTTCTTGCTACTTTTCATCTGAATAAAGCTATTCTTTTTCCCTTCAATATTCTTGTGTACTTGTTTATATATGCATGTATATGGTTAACGCACATCTGATCTTGCATTATTTATGAATTTAGATCCTTGCTTCTTGCATAGTAGTATGTTGTTGTGATTCCACAGGTCCTTTTGAAGCTGGGCAGACAAAGAAGAAGTGGCAAAACTCTATCAAGAAGGAGAGGAAATCGAGCACAAGACTCAGGTTGGCCCTCTTGGTTCTCCTCTCATCTATTTTCATAAGAGGAATCAATAGTAGACTTTGATTGTTTGTTTCTAAGATAACCACCCATCTTAGTGGGAATAGCAACATCTGAGTGGACACTATTCCCGTATAACAGGTAAATAACATAAAAGAGTTTTATTGAGTTTGAATTCACGAGAGTAATATAACTGATAAACAAACCTCAAGCACAATATAAGCTACAATAAAATTGATGGCATCATTGAGAAATATAAAGGCGGGTTTGTAGCTCGAGGCTTCTCTTATAAGGAGGGAGAATATTTTGATGACATATTTGCTCTCATAGCTTGATATCCATGTAGAAAATCCTGTAGATTTACAAGCTCATACAATTTACAAAATCACATGACAAGAATCTGCTTTTGCTTTCAAATAGTTGAAGCCAATAGATCGATGAAATCAATATGAACAAGAAGAAGATAATCAATGGTACATAACACAAGATATATCCGGGGAAGGCCACTTCTCAAAACCTCGCTATCTCTAATGCATATATCATAAAGATGAGTCAAGATACAAAGCTTTCTCCCACTAGAACAATTCCACACAAGTATGATCAACTCTCTCACCTCATAAGCTATCTCAAGTCAAATCCTAAGCCTATTTATCATATCTCCAAGCCCCTAATCTCTTACATAATTCCTAGGATGAATAACCTGTATTTAAAGGGAATTCATGCTTCCAAAACTGTGCAATCCAAACATAGGATCAATCTCTGATGTATGCATGATATTTACACTCCAGTAAATAATACAACTGATAGTACAATGTCCCTGCACTCTAGTCTCAACTGGGTCTTTCTTATAATTGACATGCATGAGTTTCTGATGAGGGAATCTTCAGTTAAATAGAGTGACACTTGTCGATGTACTAGTGCACCAACTGACTGTTAACTCTCTATTAGTTCGACAAAGAGTTTGGCACTAATTTAACTAAACTTAACTCAGTAAACCGAGTGATCTAATTCCCTACTAAATTTAAACTCATATTGGACCCCTAAAACTTAGGGAGAACATATGCATGACTACAGAAAGACTTCAAACTCAAAATTCCTAAGATAATTAAGTTAATTAAACTTAATTAGCTATTTACAAGTTTCTATGAGAATATAATTTGATTTGAATGCTCAGTTTAATTCAAGTACAAATTAAACTTTAATTTATTGTTTCTATTTCTCAACAAAACAACCATCCATTCTATAGTTTCCATTTTTGCAAGTCATGGATGGAATCTTCATTAGATGGATGTAAACAACGGACTCCTTCATGACATGTTACAAGAAGAGGTATATGTTGAACAACCACAGAGATTCGAAGTGGAAGATCAAATAACGCATGTTTGTAGGTTGAAGAAGGGATTGTATTGCTTGAAGCAAGCTCCCCGAGCATGGTATGCACACATTGACATTATTTAGTGAAGTTCAGATTCATAAGAATCAATGTTGATCCCAACCTCTAATTCAATACAGTTCAAGATATGCCATTTATTTTGGTTTTATATGTTGACAATCTGTTCTTGACAGGTAGTAAGCCTCTGATGATCAAGTGTAAGAGGAAGCTAGCCTCTAGATTTGAGCTGAAATAGCTTGGTCTCATGCACTACTTTTTGGTACTTGAGGTGTGGCAAAGACCTGGTGAGTTTTTTCTTTCGCAAGAAAATACGTTGTAAAATTAATGGAAATATTTGGAATTAATGAACGTAAGTCCTTGGTTACACCAATGGAAATGAACTTCAAGAACTTATGTGGAGATGCTCGAGGACCAGACATAGAAAATCCATCCCAGTATATACCATTGATTGGGGATCTGATGTTCCTTATGAACACCCATCTAGACATATTCTATGCAGTAAACACATTGAGTCAATTCATGACCAAGCCCCTCCATGTACATTGGATAGATTCCAGAAACATATTGAGATATTTGTAGGGGTTGATCACACTTGACCTAATATATTCTGCCAGAAATGTTCAACTTCATGGATACACTGATGTTGATTTGGCCAAAAATGTTATCGATAGAAAGAGTACATATGGATGTTGCTTTAGCCTTGGATCTTCCATGATATCTTGGATGAGTAGGAAAGAAACTTTGTAGCATTAAGCACAACCAAAGTAGAATACATTTCTGCTAGCATGGCTAGTTGCGAGGTAGTCTGGTTGAGAAAGCTCTTTGGAGAGCTACTTGAATAGGTCGTAGATAGTATAGTGACATATTGTGACAACAAGAGTGGGATCCTTTTGCCATAAATTCTAATGTTTCATAACAAGTCCAAGCATATTGAGATACGATATCACTTCATTCAAGACATGGTATAGGCTGGAGTTTTCAAGCTCCATCACATATAGACAGATGAACATATTGTTGATATTCACACCAAGGAATTACCAAAAGGAAAGTTATTTGTCTTTAGAGACCATCTTGGAGTGATGGACATGGCCCCTCTAGGGAAGGGGAAACATTGATCAAGAACACTAAGCCAAATCTTCCCCCCTGTGTGAGCTCCCACAATGAGGAATTAAAGGAAAGGGGCTCTAGGGGTTGAAGGAACTTTGGAAAATATGGAACTCCCCTGTTTTTTACCCATAGGGTTGAGGGTTTACTACCTTATCTCATCTTTGCAAAGTATACCCCAGTTGGCATCATACCCTTAAGCAGTGCTAGTTAGGAATTTTACTCCTTTTTCCAATGAGTTGAGGGTGTGCTTGGTGTGTGCAAACCAAGACAATTGTGATGCATGTGTTCTACCACATGACTAATAAGATTCATTTCTAGGAATATTGGTAGAAAATATGATTCTGGGTTGAGGGTAAAGCTCCCCAATGAAATGTCAGGTTGAGGGTAAAACTCCCCAATGAGATTCCAGGGTTAAGGGTTTACTCCCCTGTATGATGAGTTAACCTATTTCTAGATAATAGTGGAAGCTATTACTTCCCAATTATTCTTCTAGATCCGAGAAAGTTTGAGCATATAGAGTTGAGCAGAGACGGTCTTGACATGTTGATCGACTAATAGATATTGAAAGATGGAATTGTTCCTAGTTGAGACGGAGTGTTAATTTTTACAACAACTAGGGTCAAATTACACATTAGACAGCTTAGATGACCAATATGATGTTTTCATTAAATTCCTCTTTTCGAGAGGACTAAAATCGACCTAAAGATCACATAATTTGGTTAAATGGAAGTTAAGTTTTGAATTATTTTATTCATGCATACATTATGGAATGGGTCAGCCCTAACCACATGGGTAACTTCTTGGGTTAATCTTAACCCCAATTTAACCCTTAGGAAATCCTATAAAAGGAAGTGAACACAAGTTCATTTCAAAACATCATCATCATCTATCTATTCTTCTACTTTTTCTTGGCTTGCATCGGTTTGTCAGAAGGAGTTTGCACAGGGTCCGAAATTATAGGCGAAAGGTTGGGTTTGAGTGTTGGTTTTCTGGATCTCAATCATTAGCATAGATCATGGCATTTTTGTCCCTCTTCACTCATATAGAGTATCCGTGGGAGTGACCATGACATCTCGGTTACATGCACAACAACAAGAAGGGAGCGACTATGTGTTCAGAGGCAGATCAGACGATTCTTATGCCCGATCACTCGCACAGAGTAGCTTTGGTAGAGACCCTGACATATCGGTCGCACTCATAGAAATAGGAAGGGAGAGCCTATGGGTTTCAGATGTATTATTCCATATGCACATGCATTAAGGCCTCCTGAGAGTGACTTTATAGTCATAGTCACTCACATACTCTATCTGTGACAGCTACCTAGGAGTTTCAATCACTCACAAACATTGTCGATGAGGGTGAGACAGTTCAGATATAGGGTTTTGACATCTTGGCTTTAATCAACTTCATTGATATGGTAGATCTATATTTCTGTCTTTTGTTACATAGATCTGTAGATTTGATTTTTATTATTCGATGCAATTACATGTGTTGGGCTCATTGTACTCTCTATTGAAATATTTTTATGACGATCTACTAAAGAAGAAGATTTGAAAGGGTTTCCCCCTAGTGAGGTTTTTCCTCGGTATTGGACCAATCTACTATCCCTTATGGTTGTGTTGTCGTCTTCTCTATCACTACATACACTGTTATTCCTTTAGTTACTTTTATGATTGATTATACTACTAATAATTGGATGCATTATCATTGAAAAGATATATTGGGCTAAAGTAAATGATACAACATAGAACAATCAGAAAATTTAACATACTAGTCCCGGGATGGGATGTATGGTAAAGGCTAGAGAGCAGATCTCAGTGTAGGGCCTAGTGAAACCTGGATCGAATTGTGGATTACACTAAATCCATAGTGATTAGGAGTCACTAAAATTCCTGATGATGTAGGTGGAGAACTCAGGTAGTATCCATGCTTGTTTGGTTATTTTTGGTTGGTTATGAGTCCCACATTCATTCTTGGAATATGGCATGAGGGTGATTGGTTGAAGAGAGATTTGGCTCAACCAATCTATGGTCAGATGGAATGTATTAGTTCCATCCCCCATTGGTTTCTACATTCATTAATGATAAATTCATTCCCTTGGTTTTTCATCTGTAAATTTCTTGTTTTATGTGTGGATCATATGGTTGTGATTTCCTTGGTATTTTTTTTGCTATTATGCTTGTTATACATGATTTATGATTAAAGACAAAAGTATCTCCTCTACGTCGGTGGCTAACCTAGAAAAATAAAGAGACAAGGAACAAAATGGTTTTCCTTAAAGTAAATTGATGATAGAGTGAGGCCTACTTGGAATCCTTTGCATGCTTCGCTCCTTCTTCAGCTTGGAAACTCCAACCCTAGCTCCAATTTCCAAAATTAGAACATGCATAGTTAGATAATGCAAGCTAAGAAACTATGAAATGTATGCAATATCATCTAGGTACTTCATTCAATATATCAACATGGTATTAATAGGTGAAACAACATCACATATAGGAAAATAGTGAATTCGTTGCATTACTATAAATGGAAGGAGATTAAAACCATAAGTAGTAGTTGATCTTATAGAAGAGTTCCTCCAAGTTGTTGACTTGTCCTTTCCTTGTTACAATATGCACCTCCAATCAGCCTAAATGCATGGAATGATGACCATTCACTACAGCAACATAAGGGAAGAATTTTTCTCCAAAAGATAAGCCCCAACCTCATAGCAGGCTGGAAATATATAGAGAAGCAAGGTAAGTTACAGGGAAAATTTTACGGACAGAAAATTATCTCTAAGTTTAAAACCATTGGCCAATCTCACTAGTCTCTGATATGAAAACTATAAAATGTTAATGATGTATTGGTAAAATTATTCAAATTTATCATGATTTTATATATATTCTCTATATAATGTTGGCGATTTTTAAGGTAAAATAATTTATATTGTAAAATTTGGGCAAAATGGTTTTACAAAAAATGGAAATTAGTGAATCTTATTTTTATAAAAATCATGGAAAACTATCCCACCTACGAATATTAGCACCTAAAATTTCCACGGTAAGTTAGGAGTTGTTATCCAATTACCATTCTAGGGTAAGATATCCACCTTTGATGGAGGGATAGGATCAAAGGATAAGTGGTGAAAAATCCAATGTAGGGATGGATAGGATCCGAATGATTTATCCAAGGTAAGTAGTTCTAACAACTTTTGGAAGCTCTTGGAAGGTGAATCTTCTGAAATCCTAATCATTCTCTCAAATTTCTAGAACCAACGCAGGTAAGAAGGGGAACAACCTATTGGTGACCAATGTAGGACATAGTGGAGCATCCTACTTGTGAACACACCCTAGTAGGCCTACAGGGAGTGACAGTCCTTAAATTGGGTTAGATGAAGCCGTTTAGGGCTCAAACTCTTGGAAATGAAAGGTACATGCTTAGGGATTTGTCCAAGATAGTGACAAGGCAGAATAGGATGCTGATTGATCCCATTAGAATTCTCATTGATTGAATGAGACAAAATGGCCTATAAAAGAATGCCCCCTAAAGCAAAAATTTAGACATGATAACTAATAACTGAAGTGCTTTACCTTGTGACAAGTAGGGATCAAGGACAACCAAAGAGCTTCATCTATTACAATACATTTACAATGTGACATCTTGTTTGTTAAGGGAGGCATACCCATAATTAGCTCATAAGATAACATAACATGTACAATGATTAAATGGCACATTCAAATATACAACTTGTGGAACCATGATTGGATGACTGTGAATATGATCATAACCATCATACATTGTGATCTATGTATAATCTTGAAATGGCAGCCTATGGATGAAACTAGATCTGAGGTATTTTATCCTGTTCACATGACCAATCAAAGTATGAGTATAACAATGTGAATTAATGAGCTGGAGTTGAACATGGTAGATGCCATCTGATTACTGGCCAATGATGCAAGTTGTTAATGGATACGATATAAACCACCGATGATGTTAATGGCTCTTAAGGTACCATAGTAAAATCCATATGGTGTGAATAAATGAGTTTATGTTGAACGCCACACATAATATTTTGATCTAAGTCGATTGAAGTAAAATTGTCATCGAGAGCAAGGAAACTTTCCATTGATGTGTGTAAGAACCAAGGTACCAACGGGTGTTTCTAAGTCAACTTCCTAGATGGCATTTTGATGTCGACAAGAAGTGACCCGTCATAGGAGGGTCTTGATGTATCCCCCATCAATGACACAAAATAGGTGTGATTATTAAGACAAAATGATCATAATGATGCTAACATGGAATTGGATTAGGAAAGGAGGACATGAAATGAAAGCTTAAGAGTATTGTAGTAGAGATCAATTGAATGGCTTCTCTTGAACAAACCAAATACACTGAATGGAGTTGGAAACATTAACACAAAACCGATATGGAGGTTCTGAAAATGGTATGATAACCAAAAAGATAAGAAGATTACTCAACCCAACAGCCACTGATATGAAGTGGAAGAGTGTCGTCTTCAAGAGAGACTTGTTTCCATTAGAAAAATGGAGTCCCCTTTTTTCCCGATTTCCCCAGCCATATTGGTGAGCACCTCTTTATTGTTTAAAAATCTTGAGGATGATAACATATGCTTCATCTATAAGTTTATCCTTCGGATAAATCCCATCGAGTATATTTAACGAACCCTAAGAAGGAGTGGTTCGACCTTGTCATGTTTGACAATTCCATCACTGTTTGATGTATTAACGAGCCCAGTGAAGGTAAAACACAACATATTTTTCATGTTTAGAGAGTTTGAAAATAGGAAAAAAAGAAACATCTAGATGTCCCTTTTCATAGATAGTCCCTTTAGCCTAAAAAGGTAGAAAACAATACCAAAGAGAACCTTTTAGCCATGTTCGACTAAGGTATTATTTTTTCATAGTTAGTGTATCTCAGTCTGGAAAAGGGTTAAACTTATACTAAGTATATGTTTTTTCATTTACTTTTATGAGTTCGAAAATACAAGTTCTCGAAAATATTTTCATATATTGGGAGTCTGAAAAGAGTTGAAAGAGGAATCAAGGGGGGTTCCCTTTTCATTGGTTTAAAGAGCCAAAAAAAAGAGATAAAATTATACTTTGTGCTCAAAATAACCTATTCAAAACATAATGAAAACCTACTAACAACTATCGACCCACTCAAAACACCACAAGAAGGATGAACAATACTCGTTTCATAGTAAAAATGAAGCATATCTAGGTCAAAACACTAAAAATAATTAAAATAATGACAAAATGATCATAAATATTAAAAATGACGTGTCATTTTTACCATTTAACATTTTAACTTCAATAGTGAGTATTTGGATCCTTTTTGCCCTCGATCTTCTTTAGTTGATTGTGGCCAATCCAAGGAACCATTTTAAGTGTCTTCGCTTCGAGGTAGGAACTAAAAACCTTATCTATCTCTCCATGGTTAATTTCTGTGATTTCATGCAAGCTTTTTAAGGTTTTGAGGCCCCTAGGGTTAAAAAAAACACCCTAGGACTAACGCACCCCCACCATGTCAAAAATTGCATTGCACCTAGTTAGGGATACACTACAGGTAGAGGTGAAACACTATGGTAGACACTGTTGGGGTGCATTGGGTGAATGTTCCTCAGTTGTTTCTCAGTTTTGACTCAAATTTTGTCACATTTTTTGCATGGGAAAGAGCCTAATGGATCCCTTCTTGATGTTTCAGGTACCCATTAGTACAAAATGAAACTCAACTGGTGAGAAAGGGAACATGAAAAACAATATTTGAATGCAAAAAATGACCAGACTACCATCCAAGCACTCAAAAACTAAGGGCTATTGAAATTTTGTTGGCTTCCTAATATGAGGCAACAGATGGAGTTGCTGAGGTACCTTGTATGTTCATGGGATATATAATGTTGGCTTGAGGGGTCCTGACCCAAGTTCATAGTTAGCTGCACCAACCAACAAAACCCTAAATTGCTAGCCCCTTCGGCAACAACAGGTGTAGCGCAGGCTGCAGTCTCACCCAAAGTAGTATTGGGGGATGACAAAACTAGTTTTCTGCATCCAGAGGTCTGTGTGATGGGTTTTTGTTACTTCTAGGGCTTTATCCCAACCTTCACTAACCCTAACCCTTAAAATATATAAATCACAGTAACTTACAGAAAACAAAATCTAGCCCTTCACAAAACACTTTAAACATTCATAATATCGAGAAAACATGTATATCTACCACTTTCACACATCAATTAAGTGTTTCTTCAGATGAATGTAGAAAATAGAGAAAATACACACAAATTGCCTAAGTAAATACAAAGGCACAAATACACAATTATTGCTCGAAAATAGTCTTTATTAGATATAATCCTTTTATTACAAACTCTTATTCCTTGTGCACATAGCTACAGGGACCTACACACTTAGCTTGCAGAATTATGAATGTCTCTGTTCACACATGTATAGGAGCCTTCCCCTTCGCCTAAGTACAAAAAACATACTTTTCTACATCATACTACTTACCTATACAATGATCTTGAATGAATACCTTCCTCCTATGACTCACTATGACTCCTTTATATAGCTTCTTTCATTACAATTCCATGGTTCACGAAGCATGGGTGAGTGACAAAACACCATATCTTCTAACAAGCAAAGTTACTAAAGTCCCTTTAACTCCTATGACTTTCCCACTCTGCTCCCTCAAAATTCAGAGAATTTTTACATATAACAAACTTAGTTACAAAATTTACCCTAGGGGACCCTATCCCAACAGGTGCCCAACATAATTTTGTGACTCATCCTTGAGTCACTCTACTTGTGGCACCTTTATCTTCGCCTACAGCTCACTGAACTCAATCTTTAACACCTCTAGGTCTGTTGTTCCCTATGTAATAGCTTGACACACTTCCTTGACCAACTTTTCATTGGTTGGGAATTCAACTAAAAGGCCCATGTGATGAGCCTCATCATTGGGTAATTATATGGACCATAATTCACCTCCTAGCTTAGTCAAATCAACTCTCTCACAATTTATTACATATTTTGATTATATTTTCTTTAATGAGATGAGTCAAAGTGAGATATTATGCCTAGTGGACTAATCTGCATTAAATGTAGGTTTGTGAAGAGAAATTCAGGGAATTTTGGCTAGATTAAGGGTTGAAACTCGAATGAGAAAAGGAAGAGAGATTGTAGGAGGTAAATCCTCCTCTTTTAAGTCCTCCCTCATTCGAAATCCTCCTCTTTTAAGTCCTCCCTCATTCGAATATTCCTCCATCAATCACACTAGCTCAGAGTACAAGAAACCAAGTCATGGATATCAGAAGGCAACCGAGCAAGTGATAGTTAAAGAGTTAGTTTATCTCAAGTTTGGGAGCTAATCCTCCCTAGATTTAAGGAATTCATTGGAGACTTCAATTGTATAAATAAATATGCCTAGAGTCTCATTATGATTCAAATTATTTCTTTAAAAAGACTAGTCATTTTCAAGTTCAAGACTTGTGCAAGACATTTCTATGTAATTTCCTGTTTTGATAATGAGAATGAACATGTATTTATCCATCACTGAGTTAACTCAGAGGGATAAAGCTCTTGGGTTAGGGCCCAACCCTATCAGAAAAGGCTCCTCTTCTTGTATTTGTATGCTTAGATTGATTTCATAGCTAAATGGTTGAATTGTCTTTAGGATTATTTCATTGCAAGTAGTCTAGATTTGCTTAGTTGCTCATTAGTTTGATTCCATTTGTGCTTTACTTAAGCAGTAGTTTAGAAGAGATAAAGGAACATCAAAAGGTTTTCAATAGGTCTTTTGGCTTCACTTCTTCATTCAGGGATCATGATTTGAGGAAAGAACTCCTATGCAGCCCCAAAAAGACAGAATTCTACTTTCTCATAGAATTTAGGGTTTTCTGTACTTAGGCCAACATTTGATCAGTTTGCAAGAGTAAGATTTAGTTATCATTTCCTCCATATTCAGTCTTACATTAGATATCATAAATGATTCCATCTTATTCTACAAGTTTTCTTCATGCATGAAGTAGACAACTAGCTCATTAAACTATGTTTTCCTAGATCATTGACATTCTTCTTGTTTACATGATTTTTGGGTAAATATCAATGTCTGATGCAGTGCAGGTGTTTCACAAGTATATATAGATCTCATAGTCAGGAACCTCCTTCCAACTTCAGCCATCCATGATCATTCCGTTCTTTCACTAGGACCCTCACCTATTTCATCATTTTGCAAGGAAACTTCTCCAAGCTTGTTCAGCAAATCCAGTGATCTCCCAACTTTGGTTTTGAGTTCTAGAGTGATCATTGGTATTTCCTTGCCTCATTCCATCCACCAACCACCTTCCCTAATCGTCCCATCACCTTCAAAACCCATGCTTTTTCTCTCGGCAATATCCTATAAAAATACAGAGAATCTTGTAGGCTTTCCAGTAGTGGTATGTTTTGAGGCTGAATTGAGGAAGAAGCCTCTAGGAACCTAGAAAGTGTCACCTACTAGTCTTCCCAACCTTCTAACCATTCACCATCATCCCTAAGCCACCTTCCACATCACAAAAAGATATTAGCTCCCACTTTCCCATAAAAAAATACAAAAAGCATACCAAATTTATTTTAGTCATTTCCATGCACAGTAGTAGAATGTTTGATGTTTTGAATTTACATGCTTAGGACAGTGGGATTGCATGCATGTTAACTTAACATTCTTTTGAAGCATAGGCTCTCAGTAGTTAGTTATAAAATGGTGTGCCTTTAGCATTTCATTTCAGTATTTTTTCCTTACTGTAGTAGACAAGCTTTCTCTTAGAATAGATTTCTCTTTCCCTCATTAGCAATCAAGCTTCTTTTGAATCCATAGAAGTTTGGCTTGAGAAACCCTAGTGGTCTATTGCTAGATAAGTAGTGACAAAGATCAGACCCATCACTTTTACTTGTATATACAACACTGTCACCTCCAAGTTTGTACGAACATCGGGTTGATAAAGTAAAGTTGGTAGCCTCAGGAGTTGCAACATTTTTGCTGCAATACTGCGCTCATCACTTTTTGGCACCATTGCCAGGGAGGTGTCTGAGTAATATTTTATTAATGCTTTCTTTATCCCATTTCTTGTTTCTGATATTCTGCTATTAGTTTCATTTTGTGATAGTAATTTAGTTTGTTTTCTTTTCCATTCTGGATTCTTTGCTTTCCTTTCCATTTTGTAAGTAATATTTCATTCAAGCAGTTAGTTTTCATTCAGTCAATTAGGTTTCATTCAGTCTGCAATTTCAATTCTGCAATCATTTTCAAAGTTTGATAAAACAAAAAATAAAAAAAATAAACACTTCTTTCATGCCTCATAGGAATAGGGATAATTTAGGGATTTTTTTGCAAAATACCCCCACCGCTTCAAACGGACCACCTTCCCTCTTCTTCAGTGGCTGTGAATTGGAGGAACCCTTAGGTGAGCAACCAGAGATATTTGAAGAGCCTACAAGGGGAGAAGAAGAAAAATAACCCATTCCTACTGAGCCAATGACTGAAAATAGAAATGATAGAGGAAATAGATAAAGAGTTGAGGGTGCCTTCCTGATTAGGGAAACCAATAGGGATACTATGATGAAGAATATAAGCCCCTCTGCCCTTCCTCATTTCCATGGCCTGACCCCAGAAGATCCAGACACCTTCTTGTTTGAGTGTGCTATCATATGTAGAACCTATGACTACACCAATAATGAGCAGAAGTTGAAACTATTCCCATCCATTCTCAAGGATGTAGCTTTGTGCTGGTTCATGGGTTTACCTAGGGATAGAATCACAACTTGGGCTCAAATGCAACAAGCCTTCAACAACAAGTATTGAGACTATTTTAGGTCTAAAGACACTAAAGAGGAAATTTTTGGGATGACCTTAGGGCATGATGAATCCCTAAAGGATTATGAAGAAATATTCCAGCTTGGTCCCTGAGTCACTAAAGCTAGTCCTGCTTAGATAGGTAAGGGAAGATCTTCTGGATACCATAAACTTGTTAGCAGGAGGGGAGATATACCAGTTATCCTATGAGGATATCAAGATTGTGTTTAGAAATCATTCTAGGGTAGCTAGAAAAAAGGGTAGGGGTAGTCAACCTATGGTTAGTCCATCCTCTTCCAATACATCCATCAAGGGTGAAATTGGAATCATGTTGGAGGATTTCAAGAGTGAGATGCTGCAAACCCTTGCCCTACAAATGGAAATTATGCACATTAAGAGAAGACATGAGGAAGCAGAGAGAGCCTTAGCCATTTTCTTCCCTAGATACACAAGGAAGCACCCTAGGAATGAATGTCCATTGAATTCAATTGAAATCTTCTTAGTCTGTGAAGAAAACCACTCCATAGACAAGTGCCCTTATCTACCTGGACTCAAAGTTGTATATGAAGGAGCTGAAGGGGTGACCGAACAACTCTGCTACATAAATCAAAGGAGACCTCATGGGCCTCGGCCATGCCAGCAGGGTAGGCAAGGGTCATCCTATGCATATTACAATCCCAACCAGACCACATCCATTCCCTCTTGGGGCCTCCCTACTCATCCTTCTAGGTCTACACATCCTCCTTGGTCCTTTTCACCTCAATATCATTCCCAACCGACTAGCCAGTCATTTCAACCATATGCTCTGCCACAACCTCAGTGGAATGCACTACCCTTGGGTGGAGGCCCTCATACAACAATGCTTCAGCCTTATTGCCTTCACCACCTACTCAGCCACAAATTTTACACCTTTCTCCACCTAAACAACCCCAAATTCCTGCCCAACCAAATTCGAACCCGAACAACAGACATACACAACAAGTATACAATGGAGATACATCGTATCCTGCTTATGAGGTGGAGATTCAGTAAATCAACTTGAGATTTGGGAGACTACTCCCAGACAGCCAACCTCTACCTCCACCTAGGGAGGTTGAGGAAGAAAGGAAATCATGCCTAAATTAAATCCACCACCCTTTCTTGAGAGATTAACCCAACCACTCCAGCCTACCCCAGAAGAGACTAAACTTCTAGGAGAACTGAAAACTCTATGTCAAAATTCCACTTCTCCAAGCTATAAAAGATGTAACTATTTACAATAAGTTGATGAAGGAGAAGTGCTTCAAGAATTGAGGGACGCGAAAAAGAGCTGCCCCTACCATTAATGTCATTGGAAAGTTGTCTAACTTAATCTTGGGGTAGGTAATCTATCCAAAGTATTTGGACCCTAGAAACCCTATAGTAGATGTGCACATCAATGGCACCATTTTCCCCTACACTTTGATTAATCTTGGGGCTACCATTAATGTGATGACCAAGGACATCGTTCTGAAGCTCAACCTCCAGGGTTCATTGAGGAAGACCACAATAGTCCTACAACTTGCAGACTACTCCACAGTGACCCCTCAGGGGATTATGGAGGATGTGGTTGTCTCCATTGATTATTGGGAGTACCTTGCTAACTTCCTAGTTCTCCAGCCTAAGGTTAAGCTTACTGGTTACCCTCTCATCCTTGGGAGGCCCTGGTTAGCCACTACCGATGCCTACAGTAGCTGCAGGGCTGGAAATATGACTATAAAAAATGGGCATATGTCCAAGCAGTTAGTCCTATACCCTCTTGCTCATCCATCTCTAGAACATGACTTACCTTCATGGCTAGAAGAGGAGGAAGAAGATGAATTTTATTGCGCCCAACTCTACACCTTAGAAACAACCATGGGAGGAGGACAACCGGATGAAGATGATTTGATTGAACACATATTCCAAAGTCCAACTCCCAGTACATTGTCCTTAGAAGAAGTAGTAAAGGAAACCTAGAACAACCATCAAATTGATTTATTCTTAGTTGATTCCAACCCTACCTGTGTCAAAACCATAGAATTTGGCCCTAAGAGAACTTTTGAAATCAACCCATCTCTTTCTGTTCACTAAGAAGAAAATGTGTGCAACATGCTAAAGGAACACCTGGATGCCTTTGCTTGGACCTACGAAGAAATGAAGTGAGTGCACCCCTCGGTGTGTACTCAACACATTTACATCAAAGAAGGGTGAAAATGAGTCTGACAACCCCAAAGGAGGATGAATCTAGCTCTGAAGGATATAGTCAAAGAAGAACTGCAAAAGCTACTAAATGCATGATTCATTTACCCTATCTCAGACAGTGAGTGGGTCTCTCCTTTGGTGTTGGTTCCAAAGAAAAATGGTAAGAGGAATATTTGTGTCCATTACAGAGAGTTAAACAAAGCCACAAATAAGGATCATTTCCCTCTACCTTTCATCGACCAAGTGCTAGATGGCCTAGAAGGGAAAAAGTTTTTCTCTTTCCTAGATGGATTCAATAGGTACAATCAAATCTAGATCAGCCTGGAAGACTGGGATAAAACCACTTTCACTTGTCCTTGGGTTACTTTAGCTTATAGGGTCCTTCCTTTTGGCATATGAAATGCTCCTACCACTTTCCAGAGAGTAGTCCTGAGTACGTTTGTCGAGCTAGTCCATGATGCAGTAGATATTTATAGGAATGATTTTACACCTTATGGGTGTGATTTCCAAGAGGATCTGTCCAACTTAGTTAAAGTTATAAACAAATGCATTGAAATGAACCTGTGTCTTAGTCCCAAAAAATACAAGTTATTGATGACTGCAGGGAGAGTGATAGGTCATTCAATATCCCAACAAGGACTGCAGGTGGACCCAAACAAAATCGCTATCATCCAGAGGGTCCCACCTCCGCAAAAGCAGAGAGATGTCAGAAGTTTTCTAGGTTTATCTGGATACTATCGGAGGTTCATAAAAGACTTCAGAAATTTCTCTTCTCCTTTATTTTGGTTGTTGGCCAAAGACTCTAAGTTTGTATGGTCAAAAAGTTGTCAAGAGGCCCTAGCCACCATGAAGGACGCATTAACCACTGCACCAATTCTCTGAGGCCCAAATTGAGCTAGCCCTTTTCATATACATGTTGATGCCTCACACAAAGTCATAGGGGAAACTCTAGGATAGACAGATGAAAAGTTTCCTTACGCCATTTACTTTATCAGTAAGAATCTGTCAAAGCTTGAACTGAACTACACAGTGACTAAAAAGGAGCTCTTGGTTGTTGTGCATTCATTGAAAAAATTCAGGCATTACATTAGAGGTTATCAAATATTTGTACATACTAACCATGTTGCAATTAAATATTTAATGAATAAACCTTATGTGAATGCTTGGATTATTAGATGCTTACTTTTATTATAGCAGTTTGATCTAACTATCGTTGATAAGCCTGACAAGGAAAATGTTGTTGCAGATTTTTTCTCCTGATTAACTTTGCCTATAGGTGAGGAAGGAATGGTTGATGATCAGTTACTGGATGAACACTTATTCACCATTTCATTTCTCTCTCCATGGTTTTCTGACATAGAAAACTATTTGGTATCTGCATGGTTCCCACCAAATTTGTCCTCCAAAGAGAAAAGAAAGATTGTGAGGAAGAGCGCCCCATTCACATGGATTGGGGTCAACCTCTTCAAACTAGGCCTAGATCAAATTCTGAGGAGATGTGTTAGGGAGGAGGAAGTATTTGACATCCTTCTGACCTGTCATGATGGGCCTTGTGGTGGTGACTTTGCAGTAAAGAGGACAACATTCTAGGTGTTACAAGCTGGTTATTATTGGCCCACTCTTCATGAGGATGTGAGAAGATACACTAGTCAGTGTGATCGGTTCCAAAGGATGGAAAAGCCTAATCCAAGGGATGAAATGCCTCTACAACCTCAAGTGACTTTCAAGCCATTTGGAAAGTGGGGCATGGATTTCATTGGACCTATTGACCCTCCTTCTAAGCAAAAGAAGTACATCATTTTGTGCACTGACTATCTGACTAAGTGGGCTAAAACTAAGGCAATCAATGCAACAATAAAGGAGACAGTGGCTGAATTCTTAAGGGAGGGTGTATTTTACAAGTTTGGGTACCCTAAAGAACTGGTCACTGATCAAGGGAACTAGTTTACATTCAACATGATTGAAGGCTTGTTAAGACAACACAAGATCAAGCATAGAAACACCACTCCCTATCACCCACAAGCTAATGGGCAAGTGGAGGTGACCAACAGAGTGTTGGAGGGCATTCTGACCAAAGTGGTTAGCAACAATAGAAATATAGATTAGTTGAGGCCACCTAGGCCTACAATACCACCTGGAATACCACCACTGGATTCACACCCTATGAGTTGGTCTATGGGAAGAAGGCCCTGTTGTCCATTGAATTTGAGTACAATACGTTAAGGATGGTAGTGCACAAAAAGAGAGATTGCTCTAGTTGAATGGGTTAGATGAGTTCAGAACGGAGGCCCTCCTACACATAGAGGTAACTCAAATTCAGAGGAATATATGGCATGACAAGAACATCAAGGACAAGCAATTTCAAGAAGGTGATTGGGATTTTTTATATGATTCTAGGTATAAAGACTTCAAGAGAAATTTAAGGACTAGATGGTTAGGGCCTTATGTCATGGAGAAATGTCATGATAATGGTTCAGTGAAGATTAAAACCATAGATGTTGAGGCCATTCCTTTACTTGTTAATGGGCACATATTGAAAGTTTACAAGAGGTCATTGTAAAACAAGGGTTCATTGATGGTATCAGTAAAATAGTGATGATGGTGGAGCAAGTCTCAAATCCTACCTCATCAAGACACTGAGAAAAGAAACAAATAAAAAAAGAGAAAAAAATAAGGAGACTCAAATGAAAACCTCCATGAGGGACCTTAGTCCCACTGTTGGGTTGAAAGCCTCTTAAGGCAGCCGAATGGTGTCAAAAAAAAAAGAGAAATAAAAATATCTATGGGTGAAAACCTCCCTTAAGGCACCCAGGGATGGAAGATAGGATGAAAACCTCTTGGAGGCAAATAGTTGTTTTCAACAAAAAATAAAGATACAAAAATTAAAAAAAAGAGAAAGGAAAAATTATGAAAATATTGTTTGCAGGTCAACATGAAGACGATCAGAACAACAATTGTGAATAAAAAGGGACCTCTATAGTCGATGTTTCATTTCTCCATTCATTATGCTTCCATCATTCGATCATTCCTTCCATTTTTCCACTCATTTGCCTCAATTTACAAGGGTTTTGTGTTTTCTATAGGATTCCATGGAATCCTGAAAACCTATAGGATGATCCTGTAGGATTTAGAATGAGTTGGGAATCCTAAAAGAAGTAACCCTAGAGCAAGGCAATGAGCTTCCCATGTCAAAAAAATAAATCCCTACTTCACCATCTCATCACCATACCTCTCTCTACCATGATCACCCTTGCATTCATCACAAAAGTCAGTGTTCAAAAATCACAGTTTTCAAGGAGAAAAGAGGATGAAGATAGAGAGTAAGGGAACAACACCTAAGGTTATTTTTCCTAATGCACAAATACCTAGACATGTTCTCTACCCATGCCAATCATCCTCAAGTCCCAATAGTAGAAAATGATTAAACGTTTGAGGGACAAGTAACTACAAGACATCCTGTAGCAGCCTATCCCACAAAACAAAAATCACAGATTGCAATCTATTTCAAGCATGGAGATCCAGAGGTAGAAGAATATCCTCTAGATCCTAGCATCATCATCATCATCATCAACACCAGGTACCTACACATAAAAGAAAATCATCAAAATATAATTAAAAGAAAAAAGAGGGAGAAAAGCACATGCAACCAACACACAACAAAGACTTCATTTCTTTAACAAACTGCATCAATGATCTAGGTGGCTCCAAACACATGCAAAAGTCCAAGCGGGCTCAGGAAGGGTCAAAAATCAAAGTGCTTGGATTGTGCTCGAACCATCTTCGTGTTGAACATCGCATTGTCATGATCATGGTGGTGTGAACGGTTCATCAAACTGAGTCTGTGTGAGAAAGTTAGGAGTATTCAAAGTTCAGGGTTGACTTGGGTGACTCGGTAGGCTTAAGGAGGCAACAATTTGGAAAAAATCCTGCCACTGGATTCCAGCCAACCTGGGCCAGATTTCGGGTGAATTTGTGGCCTATTTTATTTGTATCCTTCGATCAATTTTCTAATTTTTCAAAAAATGACCATGGATTTATTATAAAAATAAAAAATAAAATAAAAAATAAAAAATTAGGGTGGCGGGCCACCAACCCCACCACCCCCCCAATATCCAATGTATAGAACAAAAAAATTAATTATGGGTCGATGGGTCATGACCCCTACTGGCCCTCCCTCAACCACCATAATAAAACACATTTAATTAGGGGTGGGTGGTCATGACCTCGCCACCCCAAACCCTCACACAATAGCAATCAAATACGGTGGGGCGCGGGTTGTCAACCACACCGCCCCTCCACCTCACTTATTTATAATGGCACCAGTGGGGTGTGGGGGGAGAGGGCCACTGGTACCGGTGGACCCACCTCCCAAAAATATAAATCGCAACTGCTATATGGTAAAAAGGGAGGGCTAGGATTTGATCCCCTAACCCCTCCTCAACGATTTTCTTACCTTAACCATCACGCAAAACAAATTCCTTATTTAATGCACCCAATAAACTCTATAAGAACCTATTTTCTTAGTGCGCTAGGAAGGAGGCCAGGACCAGGTACAGATTTCTATGCAGGTGGAACCCTGAGCAATGCAGAGAGGGGGCTAGAACCATGATTTGAGCAATTTCTCCAGGTGGCCAAATTTTCATTTTGTCAGTTGTTGACAAATTTTATATGGTTTCAACAATTCGCGATGCCACAAACTCAACGGTGTTGTCTGTTTCTCCATCAGAGGTTTGCAATTTTCAAGCTTCTTCAATTTTGGAGGTATAAGGTTGTCAGTTTGACTTTTGATGTACTTTCATTATTTTGTCATCTAATGAAAACAGGGCATCCCCACTAATTTTAGTAGGGCTTGGAGACGTAGTCACTCCTCGACGAATCCCGATATCAATCTTATGTCTTCTATGAGTGACTTGCTATTCTTCTCTTCCTCTTCTTTTATGCATTTGTAACTTCATGGTTAAATGCAAGCTTAATATGTAATCCTTTAATGCATCACAAGGAAAATATTTTTGGGATCAAGTGGTATCAGAGCTGGTCCTTGTAGATGTGAATTGCATGTTTGTATGCTAACAAGAAACAGGCTCTGAAGAGGCAAAGGGAAACTAAAGTCTTTCGATCCCGAAGCGAAGCATGGACATCGAAGGAGGAGCATGGCAGATGAAGAGGCTCATTATGAAGAGGAGCTCAATTTCCACAAAACCTTATGTACAATGGAAGAAAATGTCGGTCAGTTTATTTCAAGGCTAGAGAAAGCAGAAGGGAAAAATGTAGAAGAACGAGGTTCAGTGCATGGAAATGGTGGAGAAGAACCACCTCCTTCTCCTTCAACAAGTGAAAGTTCTTCTTCCTCTCATCACCATCATCATAGAAATTCAAGGGTTGCATCAAAGAAACCTTTCTTTAAATTATATGTCAAATTTGATCTTCCCATGTATAACGATGACAATAATGCAGAAAATCTTAATAACTAGATTAGGTAGATTAAGATCTATTGCAGGATTCAACAAATCGAAGAGGATAAGGCAAATATTCAGTTGGCCTCTCTTCGGCTAAGTGGCACTGCTCTCGTCTGGTGGGAGGGAAAATTGTGGAGCAGTAAGAGTGTGGGTAATCTTCTTTCCTGATGGCCTAGTTTCATTTCTGCATTAAAATAACAATTTTATCCCTTGGGTTATAAGGAAAAATCCTTAATGGATTTGCAATACTTAAGGAAAGGTAGAAGTCAGGATGTTCATAGCTTTACCGAGGAGTTCAGAAAACAAGAACTTAATTTGGGCATTTCACTTGACTCACCTGAAGTAGTAACTAAGTATATTGGATCATTACATAGTTACATTAGACATTCATTATTATTGTTTGAACGTACTACCATTGACTCAACTAGTGTAAAGGCCATTCATCTAGAAAACAGGGGAACATAGGGATGAGATGACCACCCAAAGAGAACTGTAGTAGCCAAGAGAAGGGGAGCAAAGTCCTATTGTACACATTGTGAGAAAGAGGGCCATGACGAAGAAAATTGTTGGAGGTTGCACCCTGAGTTGAGACTTGAAAGGAATGACAGAAAGGGGAAGCAGAAGGCCGCCACCACTCTACAACAAAACCAAGATTTTGAATTTGAGTTAGAGGAAGATGAGAAGGTCACAGTTGCGGGATTTGGATGAGGTAGGCCCATTGACTTCAGCTTTGATTCTAACGATGACACGAAGTTTATAGCCCTTGGGATCATGATAGGAGGACCCATAGATTTGGGGTCTGATTCTGGTAATGAATCAAGGATTTCAATAGACATAACTGATAAGCCTCATCATTGAGTAATTATATGGGCCTTAATTGGCCTTAATTCACCTCCTAGCTTAGTTAAACCAACTATTCTCACAACTTCTTGCATACTTTTGATTATATTTTGTTTATGAAATGAGTTAGAGTTGGATATGTTGCTTTGTGGTCTAATGTACATGAAGTGCAGGAATAAAGGATAAAAGCAAGGAAAATCAAGGTATAAAGGATAAAATAAAGGAACTATGGCAAAGACCTTGGTAAAACTAGAATGGGACAAGGGAGAGTAATTATATGAGGTAAATCCTCCTCATTTACTACCCCTCCATTCGAATATTCCTTCACTAGCTCGGAGTGCAAACAACCATCACTTTGAAGACTAGAAGACAGTCGAGCAAGTGAAAAGGAAAGAAACCAGTTTATATTGAGTGCAGAGCCAAGCCTTCTTAATGGGAAGGAAGTCATTAGAGACTTCAAATATATAAATAGAGAGGATTAGGACCTCAATTGGTTTGCGACTTTTATTGTAAAACTCTGTTTTATTTTTGAGCTGCAAGAGACTTGTGATAGTTTTCTCTGTAATCCATCGTTTTTATAACAAAAATGAGTTTTGTTTAAGCCAACTCTGAGTTAACTTCGAGTGCTGAACCTCTTGGGTTAGGACCCGACCCAAGTAGCCAAAGCTCCTCTGTACTGTAGATGTATGCTATCATAGAGTTATGTTCTGTTTATTTTCTTAAGTAGTTTCATGGTTTTCTATTCATTTTCTTAAGTAGCCTTATGGTTTTCACTGTTTATTTTCTTAAGTAGTTGAACTTTCATTTCAAAAATATAGCATAGATTATTCATGGTTTTCCTATTCACTTGCTTTAGTAGATACATATGATGTAGTTTACTTCCACGTATGCCTTCTCTTAGTTCATAGGTTAGTTAGCAGAAAATGGTCACTATCAAGTTGTGCACAAGTGTCTCAGCCTCATCTCCTCCCTCTAGGACCATGATTTGAGGAAGGGACCCTTTAGCAGCCCCAAAAATAGAGGTTTCTGGTTCTCGCATGAGATATGGAGTTCGTTGTTTGATGCAGTTATTTGTTCACCTACACTGGTTTTCTCTGTCATTTTCGTTTAGAACCACCTTCTGCATGTTCCTCATGCATTGCTTCCTTGTCGTCTGATCACCTACAGACCTTCACAATCACCATTCGATTCATTACTTTCTCTAACTACTGCCTTGCATGAAGCCTTCCACTCAATTTATCGTCTTTAAGTCCCGAGTGTTGATCTGTGTCGCTTGATCCAATGGCTATTACGTCACCTCCACACCTTTAGGCACTTTAAACCCCCACTGTCGATTTGACTTACCTGATCCAACACCTGTCACTTCACTCGATCACCAACTAGCTTGGCCAATCTCCACCTTTGATCAGACCCACCTGATCCAACGACTATCATGCAATCTTGTACGAATTAGTGCATGAACGGTATCCACCCGAGAGCACACAAGAAAAGTGGTTTTCTCATGCTACGTGTTGCACAGTAACTCCAATCACATGAAATTTCAAAATATTTCTTACAACCTGAAGTGTGCGCGAGAAACTACTTACCGCCTTAGAAACCCCCTCCATCCTTTCCACACGTTTCTTTTTCTTGCGATACGATCTCCACCATCCATCTCTTGACTTCACCCACGTGATCAGATCTTAGCCATTCATTGCTACTATTAACCTCATTTGTCCATCTCTTGACTTCACCCGCGTTATCAGATCTCAACCGTTCATCACTCCTTTTAACCTCGTCCATCCATCTCTTGATTTCATCCCCACGATTAGATCTCGGCCATTCATCTCCTTTGTTACCTTGATTCATCCATCCACTCACTTAACCCCTCGTGACAATCTCCACCGTTCATCCTATTCATCAACCCCATTCATCCATTTATTCACTTAAGCCCCGTGATAAGATCTCCACTGTCCATTTTCTGTTCATTGATTGATCCAACAGTCCCTATGGGCTACTACACCCTTACATCCACTTTACATTGATTTCAACCTTTGATTGCTTTTTCTACTTGAAAACCAATTTAGCCTAAGTTTCTTTGTTGCACCTTAGCCTAGTTTAATGTTTTTTTACTTATGCTACTTAGATAGCAGCATTAGGTTAGTGACTATTTTAGCAATTATGCTTAGCATAACTGTTTAATTGGTTAGTTAGGCTATGGTGTGGTTTATCATTACACGTTGATTTCTTCATTACTGCAGTAGAGTAGCTCTCTCTTAGGATAGATTTTCTCTTCTTCCATCAAAGAGTTAAGCTTCTTCTGACCCTATAAAAGTCTGGCTTGGAACCCCTGTGGTCTCTTTCTAGATAAATAGTGACAACAGGCAGGACGTTCACTTCTACTTATGCATATGGCACTGTAACCTCCAAGTTTGTATGAACCCAAAGTTGATAAGTAAAGCTGGTAGCCCTAGGAGTTGCAACATTGTTGTTGTAATACCTAGGCTCATCACTTTTTGGTGTCGTTGCTAAGGAGTTGTCTAAGTAGAAGTAATTACTACTTTCTTCTATTTTCTAGTCTCCAACTTTCTTTTCTTCTACTTCTAGTCTTCAATTTTCTTCCATTAGTTTATTTTTGCACAAGTAATCTAGTAGCTTCCTTTCTTTCATTTGTCATTAGATACTTTCCTTTCCATTCTACAATTACTTTCTAGCTTTAAAGAAAATCTTGCAAAAACCAACCCAAAAACATTTCCTTTCATGCCTTGTAGGAATAGGGACAATTCAGGGAAATTCTTGTCAAATACCCCCACTACATCCAATAGTCAACCTTCTCTCTTCTTCAGTGATGGTGAATTGGAAGACCCTTTAGGTGAGAAACCTTACCTATTTGGGGAACCTAGAGAGGAAGAAGAAAATGAAGAACCCATTCCTACTGAACCAATGGTTGAAAACTAAAATGATAGAGAAAATAGAGAGAGAATTGAGGGTACCTTCCCCATTAGGGAAACCAATGGGGACACTAAGATGAAGAATATAATCCCCTTTGCTCTACCTCATTTCCATGGCCTGACCATAGAGGACCTTGACACTTTCTTATTTGAGTTTGTTGTTATATGTTGAATCTATGACTATACAGATGATGAGCAAAAGTTAAAATTGTTTCCATCTACCCTCAAGGTTGCAACATTGCACTAGTTCATTTACCTAGAGATAGCATCAAAACTTGGGCTCAGATGCAAAAAAATTTCAAAAAAAAATATAGGGACTACTGTAGGTCAAAGGATACTAAACCATAAATTTTCACGATGACCATAGGCCAAGATGAATCCTTAGAAGACTATGAAGAAAGATTCCAACTCAGTTACAAAAGGGCGAGGTGCACAGTTGACCCTGAGTCAATAAAACTGGTCCTGCTTAGAGGAGTAAGGGAGGATCTTCTAGATACCTTACATATGATAGCAGGAGGAGATGTCTACCAATTACCCTACGAGGATATTAAGACTATCTTTAGAAACCATTCTAGGGAAGTGAGGAAAAAGGGTAGAGGTAGTCAACTTATGGCCAGTACATCATCCTCCAACTTATCCATCAAGGGTGAAAAAGGAAATATGCTGGAATATTTCAAAAGTGATATGTTGCAAACCCTTTCCTTGGAATTAGACACCATGAACATCAAAAGGTAGCAAGAGGAAGCAGAGATAGCTTTGGCCATCTTTTTTCCTAGATGCACTAGGAGACATCCTAGGAATGAATGTAAATTGAACTATATTAAGATTTGCTCAATCTATGAAGAAAACCACTCTATAGATAAGTGCTCTTCTCTACCTAGACTCAAAGCTTTATGTCAAGGATCTGAAGGTGTCATTGAGCAGCTTTGCTACATCAACCAAAGGAGGCCTCCTGGGCCTAGACCATACTAGCAGGGTATACAAGGGTCATCCAATGCATATTACAACCTCAACCAAACCACAACAATACCTTCTTGGGGACCCCCTACTCATCCTTCATGGTCTACATCCCCTCCTTGGTCCGATGCATCTCAGCATCAATCCCAGCCAGCCAGCCAGTCATTTCAACCTTATGTTCAGCCACAACATGAGTGGAATACCCCACACTAGGGGTGGAGGCCCCAATAGGTAGGTTCAACAATCATATAGTGGAGAGACATCATACCCAACTTATGTTGTAGAAATCTAGAAGATCAACCTAAGATCTGGGAGAATTCTCCTGATAACCAACCTCCCTCTCCACATGGGGAGGTTGAGGAAGAAAGAGAGGAAAGCCACCTTCAAGTAAATCCATCCTTTCCTAAGAGATTAGCCCAACCACTCCAGCCTACCCCAAAAGAAACTGAACTTCTGGGAGAATTGAAAAATCTATGAGTAAATATCCCCCTTCTCCAGGCAATCAAAGATGTTCGTATTTATAATAAGTTGATTAAGGAGAAGTTCTTCAAGCATCTAGGAAGAAGAAAAAAAGGATGCCCCTACCATTAATGTCATTGGGCAATTGTCTAAATTAATGTTGGGTCAGGTAATATGTCCAAAATATTTGGACCCTAGAAGCCCTGTAGTAGATATGCACATTATTGGCACCATTGTCCCACACACTCTAATTGATCTTAGGGATTCCATTGATGTTATGACCAAGTACACCTTGCTCAAGCTCAACCTCCAAGGGTCATTGAGGAAAACCACAACAATTCTGCAACTTGCAGACCGTTCCACAATCACCCCTGAGGGAATTGTGGAGGATATGATAGTCTCCATTGGCTCCTGGGAGTACCTTGCAGATTTCCTAGTTCTCCAGCCTAAGGCTAAGCTTACTGGTTACCCTCTCATCCTTGGGAGGCCATGGTTGGCCAAAGCTGATACTTACATTAGCTGCAGAGCTGGGAATATGACCATCAAGAATGGGCATATGTCCAAATACTTAGTCTTATGCCCTCCTGCTCAACCTACTGTAGAGCATGATTTACCTTTATGGTTAGAGGAGGAGGAGGAAGATGAGGTCTATTCTACCCAACTTTATGTTTTGGAAGCAACCATAGGAGGAGGACACCAAGATGAGGATGACCTAATTGAACAACTACTCCAAAGTCCAACTCTTAGTTCATTACCATTAGAAGAGGAAGTAAGAAAAACCCAAAGAAATCATCCAATTGACTTATGCTTGGCCAATTCCAACCCACTCCGTGTCAAAACCATAGAGTTTGGCCTAGAGACAACTTTGAAAATTAACCCATCTCTTTCTGCATTAGAAGAGGAAAAGCTATGCAACATGTTGAGAGAACACCTAGAAGCCTTCACTTGGAGTTATAAGGAAATGAAGGGAGTACACCCCTAAGTGTGTACTTAGCACATATACATCAAAGAAGGTTGCAAACCAATCAGGGAACCACAAAGGAAGATGAATCCAACTCTTAAAGACATAGTCAAAGAAGAACTGCAAAAACTACTAGATGCAAGATTCATTTAGCCTATCTTAGACAGTGAGTGGGTCTCTCCTTTGGTGTTGGTTCCCAAGAAAAATGGTAAGTGGAGGATTTGTGTTGATCATAGGGAGTTTAACAAAGCCAAAAAGAAGGATCATTTTCCCCTACCCTTCATTGACCAAGTGCTAGATGGCCTAACAGGGAAGAAGTTCTTTTATTTCCTAGATGGATTTAGTGGGTACAACCAAATCCAAATTTACCTAGAAGATCAGGATAAGACCACATTCACCTATCCATGGGGTACTTTTGCCTATAGGGTCCTTCCTTGTGGCCTATGCAATGCTCTTGACACTTTCCAGAGAGCAATCTTAAGTATTTTTGTTGAATTAGTACATGATGCAGTGGAAATCTATATGGATGAGTTTACACCTTATGGTTGTTATTTTCAAGAAGCCCTGACTAACCTAGGCAAAGTATTACACAAATGAATTGAAATGAATCTTTCTCTCAGTCCAAAAAAAAGTGAATTCTTAATGACTAAATGGATTGTGCTAGGTCATTCAATATCTTAGCAAGGACTGCAAGTGGACCCAAACCAAATAGCAATCATCCAAAGGGTCCCACCTCCACAAAAGCAGAGAGATGTTAGGAGTTTCTTAGGGTTTGCTGGATACTACCGAAGGTTCGTAAAGGACTTCAGCAAGTTGGCCTCTCCTTTGTTTGGGTTGTTGGCCAAATATTCTGAGTTTATATGGTCAAAGAGTTGTCAAGAGGCCTTATAAATTCTAAAGGGTAAGTTAACCACTACACCAATCCTTAGAGGCCCAAACTAGGCCCTCCCTTTTCATATTCATGCGGATGCCTCACACAAAGCCATAGGAGTGGCCTTAAGTTAGGAAGAGGATAAATAGCCCTATGCCATCTATTTTATCAGTAAGAACCTATCAAAGGTTGAGCCAAACTATACTGTGACCAAAAAGGAACTCCTATCTATTGTGCATTCATTGAAAAAATTTAGGCATTACATTATAGGATCTCAAACATTTGTGGATATTGATCATGCTACAAACAAATATTTAATGAATAAACTAGATGTGAATACTAGAATCATAAGATGGTTGTTTTTATTAGAGTGGTTTGATCTAACTATTGTTGATAAACCTAAGGAAAATGTTGTTGCTAACTTTCGATCTAGGATGAATCTGCCTATAGGTGAAGAATGAATGGTGCATGACCAGTTACCAAATTACCATTTGTTTTCTATTTCAATTCTCTCCCCATGGTTTACTGATATAGCAAACTATTTGGTATCAGCACAGTTTCCACCAAACTTGCCCTCCAAAGAGAAGAGCAAGATAGTCAGGAAAAGTGCTACCTTCACCTGGATTGGGGGCAACTTGTTCAAACTTGGCCCAGATCAAATCTTAAGAAGGTGTGTAAGGGGAGAGGAAATAGGACCGCATTCAAAGTTTTGCAAGTAGGCTATTATTGGCATACTCTTCATCAGGATGTGAAAAAGTACATTAGTCAATGTGATTGGTGCCAAAGGATGGGAAAGCCTACTCCAAGAGTTGAAATTCCCCTACAACCTCAAGTGACTTTCGAGCCATTTGAAAAGTGGGGCATGGACTTCATTGGGCCTATCAACCCTCCTTCAAAGCAAAAGCAGTACATTATTGTCTGCACTGATTATTTGACTAAGTGGGCTGAAACCAAGGTGATCAAGGCAACAACAAAAGAGAAGGTGGTTGAGTTCCTAAGGGAGAATGTATTCTAGAAATGTGGGTACCCTAGAGAGCTAGTCACAGACCAAGGCAACGAGTTTACCTCCAACATTTTTAAAGAACTACTCAACCATCACACAATCAAGCATAGGACCTCTACTCCTTATCATCCACAAGCTAATGAGCAAGTGGAGGTGACCAATCGGGCATTGGAGAACATCTTAACCAAGTTAGTGAGCAGTAGCAAGAAGGATTAGGTAGAGAGACTAGTTGAGGCCACTTGGGCCTATAATACAACATGGAAGACCAGCACTGGATTTAGACCCTATGAGCTGGTCTATGGGAAAAAGGATTTGTTTTCCATTGATTTTGAATATAACACATTGAGGATGGCAGCCCAACTAGATTTGGATCTCACTCATGCATAGAAAGAAAGGTTGTTACATGTAAATGGCTTGGATGAATTCATAATGCAAGCCCTCCTACATACAAAGATAATTCAACTTCAGAGCAAGATCTGGCATGACAAACATATCAAGGAGAAGTAATTTCAAGAGGGAGACTGGGCATTGTTATATGATTCAAGGTATAAAGACTTCAAGGGCAAGCTAAGGACAAGATGGCTCAGACCTTATGTGGTGGAAAGATGCCATGACAATGGTTGAGTGAAAATTAGAACTATTGATGAAGAATCCATTCCATTGCTAGTTAATGGACAACGATTGAAAATGTACAAGAGGCCTTTATCAAAACAAGAGTTCATAGACAATATTAATAAGACAGTGATGATGGTGGATTAAGTTCCAGCTCCTCCCTCATCAGGACACTGAAAAAGAAAAAGGAATAAGGATTTAGGTGAAAACCTCCATGAGGCACCTGAGTCCCATCTTTGGGTTGAAAACCTTATGAGGCAACCCAAGGATGAGAAAAAAATGAAAAAGAGTAAGAAGATCCCTAGGTGAAAACCTTCCTTGAGGTGCCCTGGGTAGATACCTAGGGTGAAAACCTCTCTGAGGCAACCTAGGTGTTTAAAAATAATAATAATAATAATAAAAGAAAAAAATAATAATTTTTATTTGTAGGTGGGTGAGAAAGACAATCAAAGAGAAAAGAGAAGATCCAAAGGGAACCCTGCCTCACGTATATTTCATCTCCTCCACTCCTTTCCATGTATACCTCTGCCAATTCCATTGTTTTTACTTCATTACTTTAATTTCAGGTAAATATTGTTCTTTCTACATAATCACCTCATCCATTACCATAATCCCTGCATCCACACACACTCCTACTCCCTCTTTCCATTCATTACAACATCCTCACAGCACCAACCGACAACATGAACAAGAAATTCTAAGGGAGACACCAAACATTACCAAGTGGTAATCAAGAAGATACACAGCAATAGCAACATCAAATCCAAAAGCTCCATAGTAACAACAACATCATATCTCTGGTCACAGACACCTCCAAAAGCCAAGAAACCATCAAGAGAAAATAGAAGAAGAATAATAATGACCATCAGCAGCACCTCTGATCTTTGACAACTGTAGCATGGCATCAAGACCATCGGTAAGTATCCCACTCACTCACTCATATGCATCATTTGATCAAAAGTTGTAAAGGTTAAGAGGTATTTGGTTTATAAGTGAAAAGGTGGAAAAAGGAAATTCTTTAATAATTCAAAAGAGAATGCAAGGGTCCATAGATACAGTGTTGTTATGGAAACCGTTTGAGAATGCCTGAAGAATTAAGATTTGGGGTAGAAACACTAGTTCACCAAAGACTCAGCATACCCAATTTCTTGATGCAATCACTCATAGACTCCAACAGGAAAGTAAAGCAAGGGAATTCCAAACAATTGGCCCACCATGGGTTGATAAGAATCCTCATTAAGGATTCCCTCTAAAACCTCAGGATCGCTATAAAATGGTCAGTCTTTAGAGACTTACCAACAGAGGATGACATCAAAACCCTCATCTATGATGTTAGTCCTTATGTTAGTGAGGAGGGGAAAAAATAAGAAGAAGATATACAGTTAGATAGGGATGATATGGATGAAGAAGAAACTAATATAGAGGAACATGCTGAAACACAAGGAGGATGATGCTGAAACAGAGGAAGAAACTGATGGAGATGAGAAAGAACAACAAAAGGAAGAAGATAAGAAAAACAGAGAGGACATCTGCAGGAAAAGGAAAACCAGCTAGCATGTAGTGGCCAGCCTCTCCTTGGAGGCCATCGAGTGTAGGATGCCAGATAAATCCTATACTCTTTACCTTAGAAAACAATGGGTGAAATTTCATATTAAAACACTAGCACAAAGGGGCACCATGCCATTTCAAGACTACAGATAGTTTATTAATCTTTGTGATCAAAGTGCACTAGAGGATAGGGCTAAAATGGTTGAGTTTTACTTACACAACATGGCCCTCACAGACATGAATATTTTGGATCCTAATGCAGATCTACGAGATCTACAATCAATGGCTTTGGCATCATCGATGAACCATAAGAAGTCAATAGCTGCAGAGATGAAAAAAATATTGGCCAAAGAGAAAAATGAACCCTTTTTTTAATCAGAGCTAAATAATCAAATCCCATGGCCCTAATCAACACCCATAATCTAATTGCAAATGATCCTCAGCTGGCCCCTAGATATCTTGATGCCAAAGAGCAAGCAATTTCACATTTTGAGGATATGTTTAGGCTTCTAAGAGATGATAATATACATGCCTGCTAAAGGAGATGGAAAACACTGCCACACAGCTTGAATATCAGAGAATATCACTCCCCTTCAAGGTTGAGAGAGGCACTCAATAGGACACCTATGTATAAGCAATCAATGCAAAGGTTGAAGGTCAATTGGATAGGCCTAAAACTCAGTCCATCACTACTCCTAGGGATGCTAGAAGGGAGAAAAGAAGAAGAGGAAAAGAGGTAGTGGGAAGAAGTAGAAAGGAAAGTAGGCTTCTATAAACAGGAAGAAGAGACCACAACAGAAGCATGGGATGTTAGAGAGGTTACCAGAGCCATGAAGGACATGGACATTGACTAAGTTCCTTAGAGGATGAGAAACACTTTCAGTAGGGGGTTGATGATGGGCCTCATCATTGAGTAATTATATGGGCCTTCATTGGCCTTAATTCACCTCCTAGCTTAGTCAAACCAACTATTCTCACAACGTATTGCATACTTTTGATTATATTTTGTTTATGAAATGAGCTAGAGTTGGATATGTTGCTTTGTGGTCTAATGTGCATGAAATGCAGGAATAAAGGTTAAAAGAAAGGAAAATAAAGGTATAAAGGATAAAAGCAAGGAACTATGGCAAAGACCTTGGTAAAACTAGAATGGGACAAGGGAGAGTAATTATAGGAGGTAAATCCTCCTCATTTACTACCCCTCCATTCAAATATTCCTTCAGCATATCGGAGTGCAAACAACCATCAATTTGAAGACTAGAAGACAACCAAGCAAGTGAAAAGGACAGAAACCAGTTTATCTTGAGTGGAGAGCCAAGCCTCCCTAATGGGAAGGAAGTCGTTAGAGACTTCAAATGTATAAATAGAGAGGCTTAGGACCTTAGTAGGATTGGGACTTCTATAGTAAAACTCTGTTTTATTTCTAAGCTGCAAGAAACCTGTGACAGTTTTCTCTATAATCCATGGTTTTTATAATAAGAATGAGTTATGTTTAAGCCAAATATGAGTTAACTCAAAGGGCTGAATCTCTTGGGTTAGGGCTCGACCCAAATAGCCAAAGCTCCTCTTTACTGTACATGTATGCTAGCATAGACTTTTGTTCTATTTATTTGCTTAAGTAGTTTCATGGTTTTCTATTCATTTGCTTAAGTACCCTTATGGTTTTCACTATTTATTTGCTTAAGTAGTTGCACTTTTATTACAACAATATAACGTATATTATTCATGGTTTTCCTATTCACTTGCTTCAATAGATGCATTTTCTGTAGTTTACTTCCATTTATGCCTTCTTTCAGTTCACAAGTTAGTTAGGAGAAAAATATCACTATGAGGTTGTGTGCAGGTGTCTCGACCTCATCTCCTCCCTCTCGGACCATGATTTGAGGAAGGGACCCTTCAGCAGTCCCAAAAACACAAGTTTATGGTTCTCGCATGAGCTATAAAGTTCGTTGTTCGATGCAGTTATTTGTTCACCTACAATGGTTTTCTCTGTCGTTTTCATTTAAAACTTCCTTCAACACATTCCTCATGCATCACTTCCTAGCCGTCCAATCACCAACAAACCTTCACAATCACCATCTGATTCATTATTTTCTTTGTTAGTGTTAGTCTTTGCAGCCCTCTTCTAGTGATCAAACATGCTCTTACAAAGTGATTTTAAGGCCTCAAGGTCAAATTTTGTCATTTCAGTGAGTCTTCAAACACAATTTGGTCACTAGGTATTAGGTCTAGGGTTTGCTTTTACTCATTTCAAAGTTGTCCAAATGTTGGTCCATGTCACCATTCAGCTAAGTGTACCATCATTCAAAGGGTTTTCATCATCATGTCAGGTTCCAATGGGTCATTTTACACCTTGTTCATGCTTCAGTTGTGCCTAGGTTAAGTTCATTTCCCTCTCTCAGGGTTTTGAAGTAAATTTCTCTGGATGGTCAAATCATACAGCAAAACATGTATCCTAAGTTCATACACCTTCCCTATCCTATGTACCTTATTAAACACTTTGAATCATGATATCCCTCAAATCCTCATTTTTTGCACAAACCCCTAGTTTCTGCTGACAAACTTTGACAATTTTCTAGGCTAGGCCTATGTTTTCCCTTTTGGACACCTTCCCCTCACTCAATATTTGAAATTCCACTTTCCCCTACTCCTAAACATCCCTCCCTACTTCCCAAAATTTTCTCAAGAATTTAGAAGCCCCTTATCCCCTTCATTTCACTTCATTTCGACAAATCCCCTGTTCCACACATCGGGATAGGTTTTACTCCAATGATGTTTTTGAGTAATAAAAGATGAATTTGGGAAAAATGAAAGAGGAGTTTGTCCACAATACGCCAAGGCAGAAACACCTCCTTCACGTTTTACATAGGTGTCATGGTTTTAGAGAAATGTCAAAAATACAGTTGCCTTAGGAGACTTGATGCACATCTAAAGTGACCTTGGGAAAATCAAGTTTTCTCCTAGCTTGGTTAGCCAAATGACTTTCTTGATGAGTCAAATGATAACTAGACACAAGTTTCTTTCCAATGAGCTATCATGAGCTCAATTGGGAGTTGAGGGAGACCTTTAAAAGTTGACTACAACAGCACTCTGCCTTTAGGCAACCTCATTTGGCACATTTTTACTAGTCTTGGGAGATTTGATTTTTGACAGGGAAAAGGAACTCTAAAGTAAAAAATTCTAGTTGGGTTAAAAGGTAGACTCAATAAAATTTCCAACACGCTATCCCATGCTCAATTTGGACCCCGGGAAGGCCTCCAAAAGTCTCCTGCCAAATGCGTTACGCACTGGGTTTGGTGGCGCGGCGCACTGGGCAACTAGCGCGACGCACATAACTGGCGCGACACATAGAGAAGGCGCGACGCGTTGTGTTTGAGGCACAGAACATAGAGCTGCTAAGATTGATTCTCTCAAAAACTCCCTCAAATTGCCAAAATCACTCAACTCTTCTAGTGTGCAAGTAAGTTAATGCTCTCATCACTACTAGTAAAGGAGTTTTCCATACAATTTATGGTGGATTGTGTAAGCAAAATCAAACCCTACCTTCTTGCTATTCCCAACAAACTGCTGACTAGGGTTTCCATTATTGTTTTGCTTCCAAGTTCATTCTATCATTTCCTTATCTTTTCACTCCCTCACTCATTTTTACTTCCCTATTCCCTAAACTCCCATATTCCTAAAAATCATCTATCCCTATCTCAATTCCCATTTCCCAATTCCTAAATACAAATTCCAAAATCCTAGCTGTTATCCCTAAAAATCCCATATTACTTCCTAATCCCCTATTTCCCTAAATGAACCCTATCCTAACATTCCTAAAATCCCTTATTTTCCCCTCCCTCTACAGTCCCTGATATCACTTTTCCCTTGGTGGGAGAAAATCAAGAAACACCATAATTTTCCTATTTTTCATCAAGAAAAATCACTTGCTAGCAGAGATGGCATCTGATCCTTCATATGATTATAAATAGGAGACCCACAATGATTCACATACAGAAGTACATGCACCCAGGAGACCTCATAAAGTTGCAAAACATTCAGGAGAATCGCCAAGCTGCCCAAAGGAGGAGGGTGGAGTTTACTTTACTTGAGCAGGAGGTTAATGCCGATCGAGAGTCATGGCTTGAAAGAGAAAAAATCCACTTGGATAGGAAGTTAGAAAAGGACATCAATGAGAATAACATGCTTAGAAACTTTTCATATCATTACTTGTTGAGGAACATGGTGTGCCAAGCTAGAATCAGGAGCTTAAAGGCAAAGTTGAAGAGAGCATCAAGGAGGCAAAAAGTGCATGATAGACTTCATATATTGGCTGAGGCTTCCTTGGCCCAACACAATGCTTGATGGAGAAGACGCAACCCAAATTTCAAAAAATTTGGAGCACTTTTTGCATTTTTGAAATTTGTGGCACAAAAAGCAGAGTTTTCTGCCATATGCACCGCGCCACGTGGCGCGCGCTTTTGCTAGGAGGCTCCAAATCACAAAAACTCAGAATTTGTGGATTTGGCATGAAAAATAATGCTTGCTTGTCCATGGCCAAGAAATTTGGGCAGGTTTTTAGCCCTCAAAAGGGTCAAAGACACTCAAAAAATGACCTTTCTGCCCCTATTTTGACACACATGAAGCAGTGTTAGGAGAACTGCGTTTTGGAGGGAAAATGGGAGGCCAAATTGAAAACTTCCACTTGGGTTGGAAAGTGGACAGGCATACCTTTCCAAAAATCACACTTGGAGTGAATTTGGACATCAGGAAAGCTCCAAAAGTGGGTACAAACAGGCACGATGCATAGAGAATCATGCGCGGTGCATAGAGGAAAAATTGCCAGTTTGACCAAGTATTGCTCTGTTTTTGGCCCAGCTTTGGCCAGTTTGACTTTTTCACTTTATTAATGTCAAATTTGTGATGTAATTTCATGTACATTGATAGATCATGATGTAAATATGTCAAATTTTCACTTGGTAAGGTAGATTCATCAGTTAAAAAGTTGTTTGAAACTGAATGAATCAGTTCCCTTGTTTCTAGAGGCATGCTGTTCCACTGCCTAATTTCTAGTTCCTAGTTTAGAATCAGTTGGATCAGCTACTAAACATGTGATATCGACCCCTAGATGCTAGGATGAGCTATGCTTTGTCTATATTATGTGTTTTCTCAGTCATTAGCATGGTTGGACTCTTGAGAAAGTAAGGAGATTTATTGTACATACATATCAGTATTTTGGCTATGGAATTGAGACCAGGATTCGCAGTAATCTTGAGTCATTAGAATGGTTCAACTCTTGAGAAAGTAAGGAGATTTATTGTACATACATATCAGTATTTTGGCTAAGGAATTGAGACCAGGATTCGCAGTACTCTTTGGGATCCCTGTGGCTTTTGTTTTGGCACAGTGATTTCTTATGTATTTGTGAATTTATTCATGTGTTATGTATATCATTTTCTCTCTTATTTCTTATTAGCTAAATCAAACAAGAGTGTAAGTAGAATACATTGAAATTGCAGTGCTCTACTTGAAGTTTGTTTTAGTTTTTGATGTTTTCCACTGTTTGGAGAGGATCCATGGTTTCTCTTGCCCTCTTCAACTCCTCCTCTATCTGAATTCATCCATCTCACTTGATTTAGAGTGCCAAATTCAATTGCTTACCTTGCCCCATTGAGATCCCTGCAGGACTGTGCCTCATTCCCCGCACCCAAAATTTTCCTTCTCATCTGACCCAACAACTCATCAATTCATTCAAACTCCTTTACATCTATACCTAGTCTAAGATCAGCAGCTATATTAGTCATCTCAAGCCCTTAGTGATCATAATTAGCTGAGATTGACTCAGAGAGAGCCCTCTCCTGACCTGGTAGGGCTAGCTACCAGGCTGAGCATGGTTCGATGTTGACCTAGAATCTTACCTTTTTAGCCTGAGGTAAATCTAGGCTCTAACATTCTCTAATTGCTACCTCGTGTGAAGTCTTCCACTCACTTTATTGTCTTTTAGTCCCCACTGTCGATATACAACTCCTGATCCAACAGCTATCGCATCACCTCCACACCTTTAGGCACTTTAAAGCCCCACTGTCGATCTTCCTTGTCTAATCTGATGGTTGTCTCTTCAGCTGATCGCCAACTAGCTTGGCCGATCTCCATCATTGATTAGCCCCGCCTGATCCAATGGCTATTGTGCAATCTCATGTGGATTAGTGCATGAACATTATCCACCCGAGAGCATGCGATAAAAGTGGTTTTCTCGTGCTATGTGTCGCACAATAAGGCTAATTGCATGAAATTTCAAAATACTACTTAAAGCCTAAAGGGAACGCGAGAAACTACTTATCGCCTTAGACACCTGTTCCGTCCTTTCCACATGTTTTTTTCCCGCGATACGATCTCCATCGTCCATCTCTTGACTTCACCCGTGCGATTAGATCTCAGCCGTTCATCGCTCCTATTAACCTCTTCCATCCATTTCTTGACTTCACCAGCACGATCAGATCTCAGCTGTCCATCACTCTTATTAACCTCGTCCATCCATCTCTTGACTTCATCCCTGCGATTATATCTTGGCCATTCATCTCCTTTGTTACCTTTATTTTTCCATCCACTCACTTAACTCCTCACAATACAATCTTCGCCATTCATCCTATCCATCAACCCCATTCATCCATTTATTCACTTAAGCCCCGCAATAAGATCTCCGCCATCCATCTTTTGTTCATTGATCGATCCAACATTCCCTATCAGCTGTTGTGTCCTTACGTCCGCTTTCCATTGATTTCAACCTCCGATTTATTTTTCCACTTGAGACCCAATTTAGCCTAATTTTATTTGTTGTACCTTAGTCTAGTTTAATGTTTTTTTTACTTCTGCAACTTAGATAGCAGCCTCAGGTTAGTGATTGTTTTAACAATTCCTCTTAGCATAGTTGTTTAATTGGTTAGTTAGGTTATGGCGTGGTTTATCATTACATGTTTATTTCTTCATTACTGTAGTAGAGTAGCTCTCTCTTAGGATAGATTTTCTCTTCTTCCATCAAAGAGTTAAGCTTCTTCTAACCCTATAGAAGTCTGGCTTGGAACCCTTGGGGTCTCTTGCCAAATAAACAATGAAAAAAGGCAGGACCTTCACTTCTACTTGTGCATATAGCACTGTCACCTCCAATTTTGTACGAACCCTGGGTTGATAAGTAAAGATGGTAGCCCTAGGAGTTGCGACATTATTGTTGTAATACCTAGGCTCATCAATAACAAAAAGGGAACTCTTCATAATAGGACTCCAAGAACTTGAGGAGATCAACCACCACATCCAAGAATAGAATGTTGAGCTAAGGAAGCCTCTACAGGAGGGAAGGGAAGAAAAACAAAGATTACTATGCCAGTTGCAAGGCAAGGATAAGGCCTTGGAAAAGCGGCAACATAGTTATCTGGAGGGAAAAAACGATTCTCTGATTTCATATGATTTTCATGATGATGAATTCGCTGCTTTTGAAAACAATACTACTGGGATTGGATCCAAACTATTGAAGAATATGGGGTATCATCGAAAGGGCCTCGATATCAAAGGTCAAGGCATCATAAACCCCATCAAAGTCTAGGAATTTCCGCGTCGTGCAGGACTCAAATACGATAGAAAAGGAATGGGAGAAAGCTCCAATACAACAACTAACCAGCCAATGACAGATGACGAAACTCCTTCGTCACAGTCCAATGATAATGAGGTCTCCATGAACAATTATTGGAGGAACACTAGGGGAAAGCACCCCAAGGCAGCCTCAAAAGTTTGGAGGAAAAGGAATCATTGTAGTCATTGCAACAAAGAGGGACACCAACAAACTATGTGTCCAATGCTCCATGCTCTGGAAACATCGCTAAAGGAGCCAAAAGGTGAACATGTTCAACAAATGAATCCACCCCATTCACGGTGGTCTACTTTATTGAGTTGGTTTTTTTAAGGTAGTAGCTTGTTATGGCCACCATTGTAAATCATATGTTGCAAGTAAATGTAAAAGGGATGGTGTGTTTCTTATCACTTCAAAACTCAACGATGATATTTTGGCCTTTCTTTATTAGTAGTTGAGGTATTGATTACTTTTTATGTAATCCTTGGCCAAGGAGTGTGTGCTATAAACTCTTGGCAAGGAAGGGTTGTTAAGTTATGTGTGATGTGCATGATTGCAAAGAATGTACTAGTTTCGCGTGCAGGTGATTGAAAGTGTGGATTGAAAAGGACACAAATAGTGTGCTACGTGTAAATTCATTTGGGGTCCAAAAATTCCTCAGTGGGGAGGATTGATCTAGGTGGCTCCAGGCACATGTAGAACTCCACGAGGGCTCAGGAAGGGTTAAAAATTCAAGTGCTTGGATTGTGCTTGAACTAGGATCATGTTGAAGATTTCATCGTCATGATCATGGTGGTGCGAATGGTTCATCAAACCGAGTCCGTGTGAGAAAGTTAGGTGCAACCAAAGTTTAGGGTTGACTTGGGTGACTAGGTAGGCTTAAGGAGGCAGCAATTTGGACACAATTCGGCCACCAGATTCTAGACAACTTGGGCCAGATTTTTGGTGAATTTGTGGCCTATTTAAATTATCTCATTCAGTCAATTTTCTGATTTTTCAAAAATGACCATGGATTTATTATAAAAAAAGAATTCGGGTGGCGGGCCACCAACCCCACCACCCCCCTAATATCCAATTTATAAAACAAAAAAATTAATTATGGGTTGACGGGCCATGACCCCCGTCGGCACTCCCTCAGCCACTGTAACAAAACACATCTAATTAGGGGTGGGCAGCCATGAACCCGTCCCCCCCGATACCCACCGAACCACAAACATATATATAATAATAAATATAATATAACTATATATTATTATTATATATTATATAATATATATATATAATATAATATCTATATATATATATTATATAATATCTATATATATATATATATATATATATATATATATATATATTTATATATATTATATAATTATATATATAATATATATATATAATATATATATACTATATATATTATATATATATATATATATATATATATAAGTATATATATATATAATATATATATATATATATGTAGTGGGGTGGGCGTCCATGACCCCGCCACCCCAGAACCCTCACACAAGAGCCATCAAATATGGTGGGGCACAGGGTATCAACACCACTACCCCTCCACCTCACTTGTTTATAATCGCACCAGCAAGGTATGGGAGGAGCGAGCCATCAGGACTAGCGGACCCACCTACCTAAAATATAAATCGCAACTGCTATATCGTAAAAAGGGAGGGGTGGGATTTGATCTCCCGACCCCTCCTCAAGGATTTTCTTACCTTAACCATCGCACTAAACAAAATGCTTGTTTAATCCACGCAATAAACCCTATATGAACCTATTTTGTCAATGTGCCTAGGAGGAGGCCAGGAGCAAGCACAAATTTCTATGCAGGTGGAACCTTGAGCAATGTAGAGAGGGGGCCAAAACCATGATCTGAGCAATTTCTCCAGGGGCCAATTTTTCATCTTGTCATTTTTCGACAAATTTTATATGGTTTTAGCATTTCTCGATGCCACAAACTCAACGGTGATGTCTATTTCTCCATCAGAGGTCTGCAATTTTCGGGCTTCTTCAATTTTGGAGGTATAAGGTCATCATTTTGACTTTTGATGTACTTCCATTATTTTTCCATCTAATTGAAACAGGGCCTCCCCACTAATTCGCGCAGGGCTCAGAGACATAGTCCCTCTTGGACGAACTCTTATATCAATCCCGTGTCTTCTATGTGTGACTTTCTATTCTTCTCTTCCTCTTCTTTCATGCATTTGTAATTTCATGGTTAAATGCAAGCTTAATATGTAATTATTTAATGCATCAAAAGGAAAAGATTTTTGGGATCAATCAAGGTATCATTACCATAGGTAAGTATCTCGCTTCCACTCTCTCATTCCCATAATGTGATAAAACGATGTAAAAGTTGTGAAAGAGTTGGTTTATAAGTGAAAGGTGGCCAGTTAACTTGGTCACCTTTATTCAGTCAACAAGGACAAAGCAGTTAGTCCTTCCACACATGGCAACAGTCAAGTCAAGGAAAAGAAGGATGAGGTCGAAAGTAGTTAAGCTATGGATTCCCAAAGTGGGATTTGATTATGAGGTGAGGAGAATTATAATGTGGTATTGGGACCAATGGTCAATAATAGATATTTGTACCTCAGCTGCCAACACACCACCTCACTCAAATCGCCCATAAGAGGAAATAAACTTTGATCCCCATGCATAGAAGCATTCACATTCTCGAGGCTCACACTAGAAAGATTTCTCTCGGGCCTCAGGTAGTCTAGAGGAAAGGAAAATTTTGTTTTCTTCCTAAGCAGGATCACCTACAGGATCCTACAGGATCCTCTAAGAGATCCTATAGGAAATCCTATAGGATCCTACAAGATACAGTCAGGCAATCTACATGATTGGTAGTGAGCAGCATCAGAAGAGAAAAACAGAGGGTGGCTTCATCAAGCAGTGTGAAGGAGGTTGGCTCTACATTTCTGCACATTTTTCCAAGTGAAAGGAACATAAAAAATCTTCTAGTTTGTTGAAATTGATTGCAGTATAGGGGAATCGTATACACACAAATTTCAGTTAGGTTTCCTCCTTCATCAAAATTTTATATCAGACATCTACACTCCTCCATCCACCAGACAAAATTACAAGGGGGTTTAATAGGAGGAAGCCCATCAACACCATGAGGATTCATCAACACCTTCTTGTGCTAGAGATATTCACAAGGCATAATTGGATGGGTTTCTTTGAGAAATTGAGGGGGTATGATGATGTGGCAGCCAAAGATTTTGCTCTGTCCCTAATTCCACTAACTAGGGCCTATGCCACTGTTGTGGTGAGAGGCCTATCCATAGAACTCACCCATGAACTCATAGGTAGAATTACCACACTTACCTTAGGAGTGCCTTGGAGAAAGGAGGATAAGGGAAATAGCCAAACTACAAAGAAGATTTTTTAATTTTTTTTAGAAGGAGAGGAGGCCATGGAAGACAAAAATGGAGTGAGGATAGCAATCCACCCTATCCTTGGAATGAAATTAACTACCACCTTATAAATTATATCTCATGTGAAGGTAGGTACAGTGTGGTATATGGTACCACTTTAGGCTTCTTGAAGAATTAAGGTTTGGGGTAGACACAACTCCTCAACACAGACTCAGCACACCCTACTTCCTTCTCTAATCAATGATAGATATGAGCATGAAGGTGTAGGAATGAAACCATCAACAGCTAGCCCATCATGGGTTAATTAGACTCATCATAGAAGATGCCCTCCAACACCTCATAATTCCTATCACATGGGGAAATTTTAGAGACATGCAAATAGAGGGAGACATAAAAGCCCTTGAATATGAAAAGAGCCCCACTACCCATGAAGGTGATGAAGAAGAAAATGAAAAAGAGGAAGAAGAAAAAAAGAGGGATGAAGAGGAAATATATGAGGAACAAGAACAAGAAAAAGAGAAGGAAAGTGGTGAAGAAATAGAAGGAGATGCCAAGGAGGAAGTTGATGAACAAAGTGAGGAACTAGAGGGAGAAGAAGAGGAGAGAGACAAAGATGAAAAGTGGAATAGAAAAGAGGAGGCAAAAGACAAGGAGGAGTTACCCAAGGTGTCTCCAGAACCCAAAGAGAGAGAGGCAACAACTGCCCTCACTGCCCTTAGCACCCTTATCAAAAGAAAAGGAAAAAGACAGAGACAAACTCCATTATACTTTAGGACAAGAAAAAGTACAAGAATAAGGCAAGGAAAACCTCAAACTCCCAACAAGGTTCCTACTATTATTAAATACTCACCTAAGTAGTAGGAGAATATGGATCCTCTTATGCAAACTCAAGGAGAAGGATCCTTAAGACAAGCCTCCCTTAAGTCTCCTATCACTTATGTCAGAAGGCCTATGACTAGATCTACCTCATCCAAAAGAAATGACATCCTAGAGGAAATCCTATAGGAAACTCTGCTAAACCTACAAGAAACTCAGAAATTGGATAAAGAAGGGAGTATGCAGCAAGAAACAAAGAAGGGGGATCCAAAGCTAATGGAATGTAGTCCTTAACCTAACATTGACTCCTACTACAGGTTTATTGAAGGGGGTAGGGTCATTCCACAAAATTTTTCCATCCCGTTATTCTTTGAGCTTGAGAAAGAAAGAGAAAGAACACATAGATGGATGTAGATTTCCAAGTCCAAGGAAGTGGAGGACATAGGTCACATGGAGGAAAAGCTTAGGAAGATGGGCAGAAAACTGAGCAGCCCTAGGGATAGAGAGGCCATAATGAAATCCTAGTTGGAGGCAGAAAATGCATGGTTGAAAGGAGCTACAAGAAAGAGAGAGTCAATTGGAATCCATGGCCAGTCTATCCTTAGAGGAAATCCAAAGTAGGATGCTAGCTAAGTCTTATGCATTATGACTTAAGGAATAGTGGATGCAGTTCCAAATCAAGACCCTAGCATAGAGCATTATTGTGCCATTCTAGGATTATAGATACTTCATTGATCTTTGTGATCAAAGCACACCAGAGGATAGGACTAAGATGTCTATGTTATACCTACATAACTTAGCCTTGATAGATTTGAATGTATGGGACCCTAATGCAAAACTAGGGGATTTATAGTTGATGGCTTTGGCATCATGGATGAACCATGAGGAAGCAAGGGATGCAGAAATGAAGAAGCTAATAGCAAGGGAACAAACAAAGCCTCTCATGATAAGAGGTGAGCAGTTAAATCCAATGGTTTTCATTAGTACACATAACCTATGTTGGCTCACTAAGATGTCATTTTTACAAGCAATCTTAATCCCTACATTAGTTATCAACCCGAGGTAAGTCTTTCTATTTCGAGAGTGTCAACACAGTATGTGCAGTAAAGTTATATGTTATCTAATGATGAATCGTTGCAATCATTAAAGTCCAATTCTTCAATCCAATCCACATAACTCAGCAAAGAAACTATCTATGAAAGGAATGCTCACAACACCCGATGTAATTCTATACAATGTTTTCTGAAGCCAATTGGAATTTGAATGCAAATGAGAATTACATGGAGAGTTACTCAAATAAAGCTAAGAATAATCACACTTTAACCAAGTAAAGAAACTTTGATTATTGAATGACACTAATGCTCAAATCGATCTACATCATTAAATAGAAACAACAATCGAAAACTTAACTGCAACTAGTAAGTGAGTAACAACAGCTATAAAATATTCCTAAATGATAAACATTCTATATTTCAATCCATAGAAGTTACTCAGTCTTGTCTCTCAAGATCTATGATAACATTCATTCAATCCGAACAGTAATCAACCATAAATTCACTGATTCTAATCAAAGTGCTTACTTAAGTCTATCTCACAATTTCAGTATAAAGCTAAGTGAACAATAATATAGGTCAATGTCACCAATCTTCAAGATAAGAAAAAGAACTAAACATTAAATCAAATGCAAGGACTGAATGTAAACTATAACACAAAAGAGTAGTAGAACTTCTTGTGACTAGGCCCAGAGTCACCAAAAGAATCTGCTTAATAAAAACTCAGAATACGAAATTGTATCAAGTGCAACCTTCTTTCATTAACTTCAAAATAACAGCTGGCAAAGTCACTGAATCAACAACATTTTTACTTCAAAGAGAATAATTACATATCAAAATTCTGAACTGTCATCTAGTTGCCTTTTAGCCTTATATAACATAAAAGGGAAACTTGGATAATAGCGAATCCTCACGATCAGGAGATCCTAAGGATTTCGCAATATAAATTTGATTATATGATAAAACCAGAGAACTCGAACTTATCTTTTGCTTCCTTTTATACCCTAGACGTCGTGGCTTTTCCCTTTATGGCCTCGTGTTGTCCTGCCAACTGAATGACTTTTTCCCAATCACATCTCTGCATACAAAGATAGCAAAGAATTAGTTTTTCATACTAAATTTTCCTATTCTATCACCAACTAGTTTCTTCCAACTTTGACTGATCTTTTCCTCATTTTATTATCTAAACAGAGATAATGTTATAAGGATGAACGATAAATGAAGCATTAAGTGAAGAGAAATCATACCTTTTTCTCTTCCCAACATACTCCCCAGCTTACCTTATTGCACATCCTCGTGTAAGGGTATAGTTCATATGCAACTAAGTGAGGGAATAAGCAGGGTATACTTCTTCCCTGTAATTCCTAAAACCATTCTTTTTCTTGAAGACAATGACAGCTTGGGTTATCTCATGATCTTTTAAGTTATAATCACTACAATATTGATCAGGAGGGTACCATATGATTTGGGCTCTATAGTGGCATCCTATCCAGTCTAGTCCCAATGTTAAAATCATATTGCTATATTTGAAAAAATGGGAAGAGGCAACTTGGAAGTTATGGTATCAAAACAGTTCCCGACCCCTTACTGTGTTACAGGAAACTTCCCATCTTTGCTTGGATGCAGCTAAAGATTCTTCTTCAAAATCCTGGAAGTATTCCTTTCTTGCCTGAATGATATCAGTATGGATTGGCCCCAATTTTCCTACAACACCATTTTTCTTCATAAAGTGCTTATGTCGAATAGATAGGAGCAGTGGTTGTGTAGGTTCTCCTCTGACCCATAGGTCAATGCCATATTCATGCCTTTTGAATGTGTTGTAAGCCTTGGCCCATTTTAGTTGATTAGCAGCAAAGGAAAGGAATGCCTAAAATTGAATGTATCCTATGAAAGGAGTAGGGTGGCTATGCCTCTCATCCTCTAGTACAAAATTATGCATATAGACCTCACAAAGGAGGCACTGAACCTTCTCATTGTGTTCTATGAAACACTTAATAAACTAAGGAGTGGTTTTAATTTCTACTCATTTACCTACATGAACGGCCTTAACTTTTAGCAAGAGATATCTCTCCATAAGAAATAAAGAATAATTAGTAGCAAGAGCTCGACAAGATATAATGTCTGAATAGAGAGAACAAACAGGCTCCATTTGTTCTCTAGCTTTCTGCAATTAACCCTTTAAATTTTCAACCTTCTTTTTCTCAGCCTGGTATTGAGCAAAAGTCTCATCCTCTGTCCTGGTACGTGCCTCGAATTTATTCTTTAGCCCTTGGTGTTCGTGAAAAGGGATCACTTTCTCCTTGTCCTAAGCTAGCTCTTCATGAACTGTTAAAAGCTCATTCTCTAATTTTTTAATAATAGCTTCTCTAACAAAAGGGGTATAAAGAGGCATTACATCTGTTTGGACTTCTGCATCTTGGGTCTCCTCAGGGTTTTTCTGCATAATAGCTTCAACTATTTCCAGAATTATATCTTGAATATTTTCTTCAATCTCAGTCTAGACAATAGTCTCGATAGTGGGGTAGGCCATTTGAGTTCCCTATGAAAATATATAGGGCTCCAATGTTTGTATGGTAGTGTCTTTGTTGGCTTATTGGGGCCTGACCTAAGTTCAAATTTAGTTAGCCATTTCAGCAACAGAGTGACTTGAGGGTGAGTCACGATACTACTAAATCCCGCTACTACTAGCCCTTTCAGCAACAGTCCGTGGAGCGCAGACTAAGGTTTCACCGGAAGTAGTATGGTAGGGTTCTAGAACCAGGTTTCCACACCTTGGAGATATCTGATGAGTTCAACTGGTCCACAGTGTGATCCTACACATAGGTTGCTTCACGCACTTTCCCATACCTCGCAGCTTGACATACTGTTTTCACACAACCCTACCCAGGGGCTGGACATCACGCTCTACGTTATTACCCAAAACCTTACTAGTATTCCAATATTAGTTGATTATCTTAGACTACTTACATGATTTAAGTTATACTTAACAACATAAACCATTCATACAGGTGTGCACAGTAAATAAACAATATATTTGCAAACTATATCAAACATGCATTAACCTAAGAACATATACACACAATTATGATAAAACTTCTCTTTATTAATTCCTTCCTTGGTTATAGACTCAAATTTTCCCTGCGCACTCAGCTGCAGGGGTCTGCGTACTTAGCTGCAGACTACTAGGCCTCTGTGTGCTCAGATGTAGAGCCTTCTCCTACTCTAGAACCAAAAGACACACTTTACGCTTCAACTCAGTCACTTAGACTTCTACTCCTTCTCCACTATTGTCTACTTAGAGCCTCACTCTCTTTATACAATCCCATGGTCTGTGGACCATAGGTAGGTTTATCTATCCAATATTATATTAAAAAGCTAGGGTGGACAACCCTATGACTCTATCATACTTTCACACTCCGCACCCGCAATTCGCAAAGCTTTACAACAAGATTCGATCAAAACTTGGGCTTTGAGCCCCAAAACATGCCTTGGGGGGATTCCACGCCCAACAAGCCCCCAACACAAACATTGTGACTCACCCTCGAGTCACTCTGTTGGCGCGGTGATCTTTGTGCGGAGTCCCTCCAACTATTCTTGAACTACATGGAGGTCAGCAGCGCATTGAGGTGTTGCTTACTGGATTTGCTACATTCGTTGTTCCAAGACCTCTGTGTCTGAACTGGTTCTCTGCATCTGTGTTGGTATCCCTTGCATTTGTTTATAGTCCCGCCCCTTTGTTTGGATCCTTGGAGCTCGAATATTGTGCTTCCGCTAGTTAGTCAAACAGTCAGGCCAACCATGTAGGGCTTCAAGCAGCTGCCATTCACTTTGCCTACAAAAGGCTCTCCATTTAGTTTGACTATCTGTACTGCGCCTCCATCTGTGACCTCCTTAACCACATATGGGCCCAGCCAATGCATTCTAAACTTTCTGAGGAATGTTTCAAAATTATTGTTATACAGCGGCACTAAGTCATTTACCTTGAAGGTGTGCAACTTAATATGGCGATCATGCCAGGACTTTTCGCATTGCTTTTGCACCTGCAGATGAAAACCTACCAGGAACCGTTCCTCCTCAAGTTATTCCAATTGCGTGAGCCTTTCTTCCAAAGCTTCATGGTCTATCATACCTGTGAGCACTGCTATGTGTAGACTAGGCACAATTTACTACATCATCATGACAACTTCCATGCCATAAACTAGTTGGAAAGGTGTTTGTCCCATTAGTTTCTTGCATGTTGTCCTATAAGGCCATAGTACTGTAGGTACGCACAGGTAGCAATCGCTTCGCTGCGGGGTTGCACACTTTGGTTAGCGCAGTCTCAAGTATTTTGTTGAATGCTTCTATTGTCCCATTGGCTTATGGGTGATACAATGTGCTTTTCTGATGATACACCTGGAACTCTTTTGTGAGGGCGATGATGGTTTCGTTTAGGAAATGTGTACCATGATCACTAATTAAGATTTTGGGCTAGCCAAAAATATTCAACATGTGTTTGAACAAAAATTTCACAACCATGGCGGCCATGCAGTCTTTGACTGGCTGCACTTCCACCCAGCAAGTCAAGTACTTTGTCATGGTGATGATGTATCGCACGCCCGTTTTTCACTGAGGTTTGTTAGGTACTACAAAGTCGATTGCCCAGTTTTCGAAGGGCTACAACATAATTTGTGGATTCAACGGAGTCTCGTCCCTCTGCGATGGTTTATCAGTCCTTTGACATATATCGTAGGCCTTAAAGTGTGCTTTTGAATCTTAATGAAGGGTTGGCCACCACAACCCTGCACAGAGAATCTTTTGTGCATTCGCTTGTCCTGCATAGTGTCCTCTTGCAACACCCCCATGTGCTTCTATGAGGATATGACTTCGTTCAATTTTAGGTACGTACCTTCACAATATCTCATCATTTCCCATTTTGTATACGTGCCCCACGATGACAGAAAAATCTGTCATGTGCACCACAAATTCCTTCTTCTATTGGACGGAGTATTCCTTTGACGTAGTTCCTATTGTCAGAAAGTGGATTATATTTTCAAAGTGTCTATCTGCGACGTGCATAGCAAGGAGGTACGAGTCAGGTAATCCTTCCTCCAAACTAGTCGGTTCCTTGCCCGTCTCAATACATGACAAGTGATCCAGTCCTACGTTCAGACGTCTAGGTTTTACCACGAACTCAAAGTCATATTCTTGGAACAATAAGAGCCACCTACATATGCGCCCCCCCAACACAGGCTTGTTGACCAAGTACTTTAGCACGGAATGGTCTATATACATCTTGAACTATCCTCCTAGAATATAGTGCCGTTTTTTTTGGAGCACATACACCATAGCCAGTCCCTGGCGCTCGGTTGTGGAATAGTTCTTTTCAGCTTTGGACAATCTGTGACTTGAAAATGCAATAGGGTGATCCATGCCTTCTCCGCTCTGTTGTGTGAGCACTGCTCCTAGTGTGATACATGATGCATCAACATGGACATGAAACTCCACATCCCATTTTTGGAAGACTAGGATTGGAGGGGAGGCCAATTTCCCCTTTAGGACATACAGGCTCTTCATGCAATCATCATTCCAGCAGAATGTGATGTCCTTTTTCAATAGTTTCTCCATCGGTGCAGTGATATGGGCATAGATTTTGATGAACTCCCTATAGTATCCCACGTGTCCCAAGGTAGAGCACAACTATTTAACACTTCGCGGTACTTCCAAGTTTAGGATTACTACAATCTTCATGGGGTCTACCATTAGTCCCTGTTTTCAGACCACATTTCCCAATAGGTTCCCAAAGGGAATGAGGAATGTACACTTCTTAAGGTTCGACACAATCTGGTGTCGTCGGCAAGTATCCAACATCAAGCGTAAACTTTCTACATGGTGTTTAACCAATCCAAATACAGTCCAATCATCCAGATAGACCTCCAGAAACTTGTGGATATATTCTTTGAAGGTGGCAACAACTATGTGCGGAAAGATGGTTGGTGCATTCTTTAACCCAAATGGCATAACGATGTATTAAAAGTAGCCCCATTCAGTGGTGAAGGTAGTCTTGCTCATGTCTTCCGGCGTGATTTTGATCTGGTGGTACCCTGAGAACCCATTGGTGAAAGAATATGCTTCTTGTCCATCGACATTTTCTAATACTTCATCTAAGAATGGGGTTAGGAATGGGTCATGTACACAGGTGTCATTCAACTTCCTAAGGTCTACACATATTCTTATCTTGCCTTTCTACTTTTTCTCCTGTACTACCATAAGGCTTACCTAGTCAGATTCTTCGACCGGCTTGATAATTCTCGCTATGAGCATTTTGTATAATTCTACGTGGACCTTGTCCTTGTACTTTGGATTGAAGTGGTAAGGCCTCTACTTAACCGACTCCACGTTAGGTTTTAGGGTGATCTTCATCATCCTTAAATTGCCAACGATCCCTTTTAAGTCCATAATATTTGTCGAGAATAAGTCTTGGTACTTGCGAAGTAGCTCAACAACCTTATCCACCATGGCATCATCCAAATAATCACCGAGCATTGCATACTTCAGTTCAGCCTCCATCCCAATGTTTACCTACTTCATTTTTACAAGCGCGGTGATATCAGGATCTTCAACCAATGGTCCTTGAACCTCACGATAGCCTTTCGTTTCTAGAATGTTAATTTTTTATGGATCTTCATCATCCTCCTCAATATTTACATTGTAACACTCCAACGCACAGCTCAGCTGGGTCGCCCATTCCGGCTGAAGCACTTCCATTGGCTCCTGGGGTATTCTAAAGATAGCTACTTTTACTCCTTGTAGCGCATCATCAACAGTATCCCACCAACAATCTTCAAACATGAAGGTTAACAGGAATCCTTCGCCCAAGATATCCCATTCACTCATGCCATGGTGGAGCTTTGTCTCAGTATACCAATTCATGGGTATGATATCCAGGGTATGACAGAACAGGTGCACCCACTCAGGTTGTGGCTCTTCCTCGTAGACCTTGGTCCATTTCACGAGTTGTGCATGTGGATCATCTCGTCCGTCATACTTGTCTGTTAGCTACATATGAGGCTTTCCAAACGACATGCACATCATCCTTCTGCATCTATGCCAATCCTCAAAACTTCTTTGATGCATACCCCACCATCTTCCGGGCGTAGCATGTAGTACCCATTTGAGAGCGTCAAAACGCTGCCGTTCCAAGACTTCTCTTTCAAATTTGTTCAGGAAATCATCCACCTCGATCAACCTATCATACACAGGTAGATCTCGTACCTCTATTTCCATGCAGTGTAGTGACCTTATCATCATGTTACAGTTGAGCGTGGTTACCTTGCATAACTGGTTCTACCATTATTCTATTTCCTCTTTCAAACCTGAGGTGCAGGAGCTTTCACGCTCCCACGAGATTCTACCATCCGCTATTGGATTCACCCAATCCTGCTCTCGCGTGGTTATCTTGTAGATACAGTCTAGATAGTTGTTGTTATTGTAGTTGCGTACTAGCTCTATGTAGCGTGATCCTTCTGTAGGGTCTAAAGGTACCACTACATGCAGTGACTTTTTCTCAAAAATCATCTTGCGCTTCTTCAAATTTATTACTCCATTCATGTCAGTGGCCTAATATATTCCCAGTAGCATGGGATAGGGATTGTTGTCATCAACAATCTCTATCACTTCGAAATCTACAAGTGCACTCACACCTTCAATATCTACCGTTATTCCCTGTAATATTCCCATAGGTAGGATCTTTTGTTGGTTTTCCATTAACAATTGAATAGGATACCATTGCAATGCGGGCCTATCCATGCGCTCCCATGTCTGCTTTGGCAGGACATTTGCATCTGATCCTAGATCCAAAATCACTTGATCCATTTCATATCCCCTGATCTGCGCGGTCAATCTCATCTCTCTTCCTATTCATGTTGTGTTCTTCTCGAGCTTTCAGACTACAGACAATTCTCCTGGTGCGGTCCTAGCACATCTAGTTGTGAGTTCTTGTAGTCCCTTCACAACTTTTCTATCACACAATAGCTTTATGCATGTCTCCAAAAATTTAGTAAGAATTGATGGGTCCATTTCCAGTTCCATTTTGTCTTTACTTCCTGAAGTGGAGGCCTCCATGAAGCTCTTCTTAGCTTCCATAGATGTCTCCTTAGCATACTCTAAATCAAATTCTAGTTCTTTTGTTGGAGCCTTCAAGCACTCTCTTCGGGTTGCTTTCCCTTTTCATCCCCCATCTTAATACCACTTCCGAGCACGATATTTACATTCATATCTTCCTTGCATGGCTTAGACCTCATCATTTGCAAGTTTTGAGTCTAGGGAGGTTAGAGTGCTCCTTTATCACGCAACCTTGCTATCAGCGTGGGACAGTCCTCCATCTCATGATCAAACTGGGTACAGTCTAAGCATGATGGTCTCGTTGGATTTGTACAATCGCAGGCATAATGCCCTAGCACTCCGCAATTGTAACATATCAGCTGTCCACGACCTCTTATTGGTCCCATTCCACCTCGACTTCATCCATGCCCCTGAAATCCATTGTGCGCCATCCTTGCATTTTGATCAAGGGCTTGTGTTTTGGTATGGACACTGTAGGTAGGAGTCTGATCCATCATCAGTTCATAAATTCTATAGGTATGCTCATCGTGGCCTACTGACCTGCATAAATTACAGAACAACTGGTGGGAATATACTTTTGTAATAGATGGTAGTTAACTGTAGCATGCTTCCCTCCTATTTGACAAATCGCCCACCATAATGCAGGCATCGTGCTCAGCCCTACATGTGTCTCTGGTCTCAATGGCATTGGTCCTCCTCTCACCAAGTAGTTCGTGAATACTAGAAAATGGTCCTTGCCATGCCCTTGGCCTTTGCAGTTTACGCACCATACCTCCTTGCACACTTCTGGGCAATCCGTCCTGTCTTGTTTCAAACTCTACATCTCAAGGCACAAGTTTTTCAACTGCACGTGGATCTGTTGAACTCTGAGATTAGGATCTTGTATTGGGGTTTCATGTAGCCTCATTGTGATCTTTAAGGCCTCAAACTGAGTGGTTAGCTTCTACTGTGACAACGCATTCCTTAGATGTGGCATTAACAAAGCTAAAAACCATGCGCGGTGTTTCCCATCTGTCAAGGTTGTATTGGCTTCACAAATTGTACACTTCAGCCACTAATCCAGCTCCTAGGGAGTCTTGCCTGGAAGCATCGTGATTTCCTTAAATCCAATGATCGACTGTGTCTCTGATTTTGGCCTACTAAATTCCTTGTTTAGCGAAGCTTGGATATTCACGATCCCTGCGTTCAGATTTTCATTGGAATGCTTAATGTACCAAGTCAGTGCATGATCCTACAGAGTGTTGACCAACATTGGTTTCTTTATATTATCATCCATGACTCCCTGCGCTTCCCATACAACCCTTACCACGAACCAAAACTAGTCCGGGTCTTCATTCCCTACTGCTTTGAACATTGGCAACTTTATCGCGCTTGCCATATTAAATTGTGGTGGTGGCAGAGGTGGTGTGGGCAGAGATGGGGGTAAAGATGGTAAAACTGGTGGTGGTGTAGGTGGGGGTGGTATGCGCAAAATTCGCTATTTTATCAAACTGATCTCGCTTCTTGGTGAAACCTTCATGATCTCTTCCTCCATTTTTTTGTGGAGGTGAAATCAAGGGGTTAGTTTCTAGTTCTGCGTTACCTTTGTTTCTGTAGATCCTCCCACTTCTCTTAGCCCCAAACATCAATTTATTCACATAACCCACTTTACACACAGTAGCATTTTAATCCAATTGTTCAAATATTTAACGTACTTACCTCGCAGTCCTTTGAGGAAGCATCATTTTGCCTCACTATAGTTGACTGAAGTATCTACCACGAACTCGATGATAAATCCTCCGATAATTCAATCGAGCCAGTGATCCACAATGCGTGCAATCTTATCTTCTGATGCTCCCAATATGCACACCAACTATGGAGTCCAACAATAGTTTTGTCAAGCCTACACCTTCCTTGACTATCTGCTAGCTTCGCGATCTACTTGTATAACTCAAAGGGGAAGGATGCAAAGAAAATTTCATGGATTTCCATATATAAGTAGCAATCTAACCACTCTTCCTTTGATAATCATGGATTCCTGTTTTCCTGCGTTATGAACTCATGAATATTTCTGTCCAACCACTCTTTAATTCCTTTCTTTGTCAGATTCCAATGGTACAACATCAGACATCTCTATGCAGATCCCAGTCCCAGAAACAGAACCATTTGTTGGCTTATTGGGGCCTGACCCAGGTTTAGAGTTAGTTAGCCAAACAAATCCCGGTAGTACTAGCCCTTTCGGCAATAGTCCGCGAAGCAAAAATTGAGGTCTCACCCAAAGTAGTATGGGAGAGTGCTAGAACCAAGTTTCTGCACCCTGGAGATGTTTGATGAATTCAACTAGTCCACGGTGTGATCCTGCATGTAGGTTGTTTTGTGCACTTTCCCGTACCTCGCAGCCTAATATATTGTTTTCGCACAACCCTACCCAGGGGCTGGACATCGCGCTCAGCATTATTACCCAGGACCTTACTGGTATTCCAATGTTAGTTGATTATCTTAGCCTACTTGCATGCTTTAAGTTATACTTATCAACATAAACCATTCATATAGGTGTGCACAGTAAATAAACATTATATTTGCAAACTATATCAAACATGCATTAACCCAAGAACAGATACATATAATTATGATAAAACTTCTCTTTATTAATTTCTTCCTCGGTTACAGACTCAACTTCACCCTGCACACTCAGCTGCAGGGGTCCACGCACTCATCTGTAGAGCCTTCTCCTACTCTATGACCCAAAGATGCACTTTACACTTCGACTCAGTCACTTAAACGTATCCTCCTTCTCCACTATTATCTACTTAGAGCCTCGCTCTATTTATACAATCCCATGGTCTGTGGATGATGGGTAGGTCTATGTAGCCGACATTACATTACAAAACTAGGGCAGACAACACTGTGATTCTATCATAATTTCGCGCCCCGTGCTCGCAATTCGCTGATCTTTACAACAAGATTCAATCAAAACTTGGGCTTTGAGCCCCAAAACATGCATTGGGGGGGATTCCATGCCCAACAATCTTCTCTAATAGCAGTCTCAATCTGGATTTCTCTTGGGTAATCCTTAAGAAACTCTATCCGAGCCTCTTGTGATGCAGGAAATGTCCCCTCTGCAGACAGAGGCAACCCCTCTAGCCCTAGAGTGGGTCTAGTCACAAACAAAGACAGATCAAAAATAGCTTTCCTTAAACAGTTAAAGTTGGAGGCCTACCTCAGCCGGTGGTTGATGGAGTTCCATTGCGCTGCTCCATCTTCCTCTTCCTTCTCCTCAATGAGTGATCAACTTGAAATAAAGCAAAGGAAATACAACAAATCACGTAACCGGAAACAACAATGAACTATTTACTCACAAAGTCAAGAAGTCATGAGCTATCAAATACATTTCATACAAGACATAGGAACACATCATTGATTGCATTAATAATGGAATAAGAGTCAACTTACAACCAAAGTCTTGACAGCACAAGCCTTCTCAGAAGGGTCTAGCCAGCATGTTCTTCAAGCATTCACTCTTTGGAGATGGATCTCCCAACATACAAGAGCTCTCTCACTGATAAGCTTTACACAAGATTAAGGGCACTTCACAACCTTCCACGAGCTATCAACAGTCCCACACTTGCCACACTCACACCAGCTATCTAGCAAACTCACAAAACACTAACAACATTGCTCAACTAGCCAACTATCAAAAACTAGCAATGCATAGCAATGGTGAGATTTTAAATAGGAGAAGCAGTCTACATGAAAGGTGGAAGAGTGAGCTTATCCCAAAGGAAGGTATCACAATTGACGGAACTGCCACACCAGGGAAAGAAGGGCGACATAAACAATGCCAACAACTAGGTCTGGAGTCATCTGGAAGGCTGACTATTGGAACAAATTCACCCAATCTGGATCATCGCGAACACATAACCGGGGTTCAGCGCTGACATTGCTAGTGATCAGTACATCTAGTCAGATAATCGCTGAAGGAAACACATAGCCCCGTGCTGGTGCTTAAAATCGGGCCATCGTGGGAATCAGATGTACTTCCGCACTAGTAGCGTGAATACATTGTTCATGAGCGCCTTTCAGCGTGTTTATAAAGCCCATAGCCGCGATGAGGAAAATAACTTGGGAAAAGTGGGTCAATTGACAGCATATGAGAGCATTTGTCTGTCATAAGCATGTTTGACTTGGACACATGACACAGTGAGAAGACCGGGAGTGAAGGCAGTGATAAATTATTGTGTAACACCTCTGCATCATTAGTAGAACATTGTTCTGTTTGTGTTACTACATTCTCCATTTCTGCTTTCAATTTCCTCATCCTGGTTGCTTCTTTTAACCAATATTTCAACTACCTGATTACTTGCTTTTGTTTTATGTACTTTCTGAGCACCTTTTTAAGTTTAACTTTGTAGGCCTCTTCTACTCTAGGGATCCCATGTGGGGTTGCATTATCTTCTTCCACATGCACAGGCTACATTATGTTAATAGAAGGAATGTTTCGAGATGGAGCTGTGTTTGTTGGTGGGATTTCTCCTTCCAAATCATAATTATTATTCATTTCATGTTCAGGAGATCCCAATGCAATGGTATCTCTTGAACAATCATCATTCTCATGGTCTTCTTCTTGGTAGGCCTCATCCATGAGGGACTTTGAAAAGGGAATATCACTTGGTTGATTGGCATCCTCCAATTTTTTGCCTTCAGGGTTTCTTTCTGCTGGGGTTTCTTCATGCTCCTTGGATTCGAGGGGTGTTTCCATATTAGGAATTAACTCTCTCTGATCCTCCATGGGATCAATGCATGGTTGGGTTTGTTTGTGAAATGGATTTGTCAGATGGGATCGATCGATCAGGAGTAGAATTCTGTCTTTCAGTGTTTCCTGGTTTCTCGCTTCCCACAGTAAACATCTCCATGCTTTCCAAAACCCTTGCCACTTCCTCCTCATAGTCTTGCAACGAAGGGTCTTGAGGACTGAGAGGAGGTGTGCGGAATGGTCCAACTTCTTCTACTTGGATTGGAATGCACCACTCGACTTTTACTCGCATTCAGCATCTACACTTAGTTGATTTTAGGGGTGCAATGGAGTTCTTTCGTTTTAATATTTTTTTTGGGCCTGGGGTTCCTTGCCCTTGCCACTCAGTTTCCTCATTTTTTGGCGGTGGAGATAAGGTAGGATTTATGATACTCTCCCATGTTAATTGTTGCTGTGCCAATCTATTTGTGTTGATTAACTTAATTAATCCATGATGGATGACTACATTATGTGGGTCCTTGCTGTCCTTACCCGTCGGGCAACATCATGTAATAGGGAATTTAAATAAAATGGTAAATTAACTGAAATTCTTTACTTTAAAATGGCTAGGAGTTTCAGTTGCCGAGGCTTTACCACGTCATGCCGACAGTCGCAAGTGATATATCTTTGGATGATGACTGCCAGCTCTTGCCATGGTTGTTGCAATGCCGAAGGATGAATTCCTTTCCCTGTTTGTACCAGCCACTTGCTTGGGTCCTGGACGGCTTCAATTGCATTTATAAAAGGACTCGTCTATCTACCGATTTCTTCCCTTCCACCGGAAGTTGAGTGACTTTGGCCAGGACTTCTTCTGAAACTATCATGCTTATGCCTTTGACCACTGTACTACGATTTTGCAGATCTTGTAGAAACTCCAGCGTTAGCTCTCCATGGAATCCCTACAATCTACTTGAGTACCATAACTAGCCAGCGTGTTCAAGGATTTCATGGACGTGATCTGACACCATCAGTACTGGAGGCTCACTCCAAATTTCTCTTCCGCCCATAGTTGCTACAATTGGGCCTAGTTCTTCTGAAGACAACTGTGTTTTACCCCTGTAATGCAACACAACAACGATGTATATCACAGGAATTATAAAGGAAATGACTATACTTGGATAAGAATTATCGTGTTTAGTTAAGTCATCCATCCTGTTAGCCATACTTAACACAAAATCATATGTTCGCATGCCCACCATGATGGTTGCCATTCTTCGACCAATCAGAATTTTCTACTAATTATTACATATCCCTGCACATCATGCAAACATATTCTGAGGATACTCTGAATGATTATCACACATTTATTCATAGCTGGAATATGTGCTATCCATACGTAGGCCATCCCCCCTGATGAGAGAATGACATCCATGTCAAATAACAAACAAATAACCAATGCGAAATAAATGTTGGCAACCAATCTAAAAAAACACAACACATAAATAAATAAATAATTTAAGTGACATGCACCGTCAGACGTGAATTGGCCAAAAATAAAAACAACAATATCAAGTCATTATGTCAAATATTTACCAAAAGTGGGATTAATCATATCAACATAATCAACGGTTTATAATTAATGGTTGTCTTTTAATACACAGACATATGGAATATGATAAATATAGATAAAAATCACCATGCTATGCAGCTTGTAAAAGTGCTCCCAAATGGAGTTTTTCGTTTAAAAATAAGGTCATAGGTGATAAGAGGTAGATGTCATATGGCAATATAAGATAATACTTCAATACATTGCAGAGCCACTGCTGCCAGCAGGCATTCGTAGCCTCAGCAGTGTTGCTTTTTAACCCTCCCAAAGGAGCCAAAGTCATTTTCACAATTTATTTTTTCTTCTTTTTGTCACAAAGAGACCACTATGCTGGCATGGTGACTAGATAACCATAGTGCCACTCACTAGGGTGAAACAGAGATGATCGGGCTGGCTCGTGATGAGACCCCCTATTCTTCTGACAAATTATTTATCAAGAAGATCATTACCTTGGTGTGGTAGCCAAATTGGAATGTCACCTGTTACATTCTTATGATTGTGGCAGGCTTGCTCATGATGAGACCCCCTATCCTCTTTGGACAATGTTGTAACCATTTTTCTATTTTTATTTTATTTTTGCAATTTTTCTTGTAAAAAGGGAGCCTCATTTGCTCCTTAAGAGTCAAGGATGGTGTAAGAAGTAAGAAGATGCCAATGGAAGTATTATACTCTTATCCCTTAACATTATATCAATGAGTTTTATCCATTTGGAAGCATAAACATAAGGCAACATGGATTAAAGGTAATGAATCATTTCCTAATGTGTTCCAAAAGAAAATATGTTCAGACAACCATTATAAAGATTTTCCATATTAGCTTGAAGAATAAAGATAACTAGAAAAAGGATTTTAGAAGTTATAATGGCATTGTATTACCATATAACTTTAGAAGAGGCATGAATGCACATGGTGCTTATTTGCAATATAAAAGAAGAAGATTGTGATATAATGATTAAGAAAAAAATGAGAAAAATTCAACATTTAGCTTGTGGTTCACTTTGTAACATCAACAAAATCAAAGAAAATGAAAATAAATAAAGAGAAATGTGTTATTCAATCAATTGAATGGCAGGCATTCAAGAGTTTAAACAACAAAAATAAATAAGAAAAACAATGTTGCTCAATCAAGTGAACGACAATTGTTCAATAATTTGAACAACGAAAACTAATGAACAGAAAATGTGTCGTTCAATCAATTGAACGACAGTCGTGAGAATACAAAATAAAAAACGTTTTGTTCAATCAATTGATGTCAATCATCCAATTGTTTTAACAATGAAAATGAAATAAGAAGAACAGTGTTGTTCAAGCAAGTGATCAGCAAGCGTCTGCTAGTTTGAAAAATGAAAACAACAAAAATGTGTTTTTCAATCAATTGAACATCAAACATCCAATTGTTTAAACAACAAAAATAAACAAAAATGTGTTGTTCAATCAATTGAATGGCAAACATTCAATTGTTTTAACAATGAAAACAATCAAAAATGTGTTTTTCAATCCACAGAATGGCAAACGTCCAATTGTTTGAGCAATGAAAACAAACAAAAATGTGTTCAATCAATTGAACGGCAAGTGTTTAATTGTTTGAATGACAAAAATAATAAAAAATGTGATGTTCAATCAATTGAATGGAAAATGTCCAATTGTTTGAACAATGAAAAACAAAAAAAATTGTTGTTCAATTAATTGAACGACAAACGTCCAATTGTTTGAACAACGAAAAATAAACAAAAATGTGTTGTTCAATCAATTGAACAACAAACATCCAATTTTTTGAACAACACAATACGTCAAAGAATAAATACGATTTTTGATCAATTGAACAATGAGTTACAAAAAAAATGTTATTTAATCTATTGACTGATAGACGTTCAATTGTTTGAACAACAAAAACAAACAAATCCATATTTACATGGTAATTCCTACAAAGGTATGTACATTATTTACAATTTTTCAAGCAATTTCAATTTTTTAAAGAAAACGTTGATGGGTTATCATTCCCTACAACTAGAATTTTCATGGAGGGGTCCTCGCATACCTGCTTTTAGAAAGATTCTTTGGTAAGTGGTTGATGATAGAGGCACACTCATTGCCCGTTTACCTTAAAGGAATGACTGGATCTATCTATGGTAGTAAAGGTAAGAGTACCATTGTTATGCAGTTCTTGAATCTCATAAGGGCCAAGCCATCTTATTTACAACTTGCATGGGAAGTCTTGGAACCTGGAATCGTACAGAAGTTCCCAATATCCTTTTTGAAATGTTTTCTTCTTGATAAGGTTGTCATGCCATTTTTCCCTTTTTTGTTGTATTATTGCAGTTCATTGCAAAGCAAGCAATCGAGCTTCATCTAGTTCATTAATCTGTTGAAGACACTAGGTTTGAGCTTTTGTTAAATCTAGACCCACTCCCTGGGCTGTCCTTCGATTGGAAAAATTGGTTCTTTACCAAACACAAGCTGGTAGGGAGAGTATCCAAAAGTATTCCTCCAAGTCATACGATAGGCCCACAAGGCATCTGGCTGTCTAGCAGTTCAATCTCATTGGTGCGCTGAGATTGTTTTAGTCATAATTTCTTCTATAACCTTGTTGGTGCTTTCTACTTACCCGTTCGCCTGTGGGTGATATGAAGAAGTGATCCTGTGCATGATATGATGGTTTCTGAGGGTGGCAGTAATCTTGTTACCTGTGAATTGATTTACCCCATCTATGACCACTTCTCATGGTAATCCATACTACACAAATAGCCCAAAAAGGAAGTTAATCACTACTTCCTTTGTGGCTCTCGGTAAATCTATTGTTTCCACCCATTTTGTCACATAATCCGTGGCTACCAGTATGTAGGCCTTCTAGTTGGAAGGTGGATGGAATGGACCTATGAAGTCTAATGCCCAATGCTTGAAGGGTTCTATGACAAATTGTGGCTGCAAAGGCATTTCATTAGATTGACCAGGCCGGCCCATCCTTTGGTAGCTATTGTAGGCCTGGGCATATTTTTTAGCCTCCTTAAAAATAGTGGGCCAGTAATAGCCCATTTGTAATACCTTATGTCCTATTCTTCGGTCTACGAAATGTCCCCCATAGGGTTCGTCATGGAAAGCCTGCGAGATGTCATGGATCTCATCCTCGTGGATAGATCTCTGTATACACATGTCAGCCCCCGTATGAAAAAGATATCCACCTATCCAGGAGAATTGGGCACTACAATGAACAATCAATTTTCTTTCCCTTGTTGTTAAATGTTTGGGTAGATTCCATACTACCAGATTATTTGCCACATCTGTGTGCCATGACGTCTTAACTGTCACAGCAAACAAGTGCTCATCTGGGAATTGGTCATCTACCGCCAATGGATCATTAACCTTCAAAATTTGAGATAGAAAATCTGCAACAGGATTCTCCTTTCCTGGATGATCTTTAATGGTAACGTCGAACTCCTGCAAAAGCAATAACCATCATGTTACTTGACCATTTGTGATAGGTTTATTAGCTAGATACCTAATGGCAAAGTGATCAGTGTACACAAAGACTTGGTAGCCAATTATATAGTGTCTATATTTATTTATTGCATAAAAAAACTACTAAGAATTATTTTTCTGACACTGTGTAATTGAGTTCTGCAGGGGTGAGATTTTTGTTAATGTAATATATAGCATAAGGTTTCTTGTCCTCCTCCTAGCCAAGGACAGTGCCTATGGCCACATCTGATGTGTCCGTGGAAATATGAAAAGGCAGCTCCCAGTTTAGTCCATGTAATACTGGTGTTATTTAGAATATTTTCTTTAATCCTACAAAAGCTATGTCACACTTGTCAGACCAACTGAAATTAATGTTTCTAGTTAGAGCTTATAAGGGTGCCGCAATTTGTGAAAAATTCTTGATAAATCTGCAATAATAACTTACATACCCTAGGAAACTATGTACCCCTGTTTAGGTGCATGGGGCAGGTAGTAAAAGAATTACTTGTATTTTTGCTGGGTCTACCTGTATTCCCATTGCAGAGATGTAATACCCCAGGATCACACCCTCGGTCATCGTCATGTGACACTTGACATTGCTTAAACATAACGTGGTAGTGATGCATTGTTCTAAGACTTTTTCTAGCATTCGTAATGCTTGACCAAAATCATCCCCATATGGAGTAAAATCATCCATATATACCTCTAGCTCTTCATTTATTAGATCAAGAAAGATGATTAGTATAGCTCTCTGAAACATGGTCAGGGTGTTGCAGAAGCCAAGCAGTAATACTTTGTATGCGAATGTGCCCCAGGGATAGGTGAAGACCATTTTATCTTGGTCTTCAGGGGCAATTTGAATTTGATTGTACCCACTGAAGCCATCTAGAAATGAGAAGAATTGCTTCCATACCAATGTATCGAGCACTTGATCAATGAATAGGATGGGAAAATGGTATTTTTGTGTTGCCTTATTTAGCTCTCGATAGTCTACACAAATATGCCATTTTCCATTTTTATTAGGGACGACCACCAAATGGGAGAACCATTTACTGTTTAAGATAGGATAAACAAATTTTACATCCAGTAGCTTTCGTAATTCCTCTTTCATGATATCCTTGAGGTGAGGGTTCAAACTCCGTTGAGGCTGCTAGATGGGTCGTCCATCCTTCTTTGTATAAATGTGGTGTGTACATAACTAATGATCTATCAATTTCATATTAGGGTAATCCCACGCAAAAGTCCCTTTATGTTTCTGCAATACCTGGATAAGCTTTTTCTATTGTTCGCTCTCCAGATTAGCATTGATATTTAGAACTTTGCCTGGTTTGATCTCAACTGGTTTGTTGTTCTGAACAACAATTGTCTAAATATGTTGGTCGTCTGTGTCCTTTAGGGGATCTTCCATGGCTTTGTTATCAAGAATTTATTTCGGCATCTAACACTCCACATTGGTTGGCTAATTTAAAAACTATTGATAACATCATCTTCAATTTGATTTTTAAATTCTAGTGCTTCTGCTACTATGAGTGGTGAACAGATGCTCTCTTCTAGGTACGTTGGTGACTGCTTACATATTTTTACAATGCGAAAACTTAGCCTGGGAGGAGGGTATAACACCAGATATTTTACGACATCTCCCTTTGTGAGAGTCATGTTGCCTTCTCGGTAGCTAATATATGCATCAGTTGTTGCCAGCCAAGGTCATACCAGAATCAAAGGATTCCCATCCAAACTACTCCTTGGGTTTATAACCAGGAAGTCTACTGGATATTTCCATGAGTCAACAGAAATTGTAATATCTTGTAAATTCCCTTCTAGTCTTACCACTGACTGACTAACAAGCTTTAATAAAGTGGTGGTTGGTTCTAAGGTTGTAATACCAAGTGCTTGACAAGTTTTTTTTGTTTGTATGTTAATGGTAGCTCCTAGATCAACTAGGGTGTTTGGAAAAGAGCGGCCATATGTCTAAACTATTAATATAGGATTTCCAGGGTCTTCATATTTTATAGGAGTTTCATCTCCCAAGAGTAAATCAGATAAGGTTCCTATGACATGAATAGTGGGGGAGGTTTTTACCTTCCTCACAGGCCTTTTCACACATAATTTTTTATGGTTTTGGCATAGATGGGAATTTCTTGAATAGCCTAGAGGAGGGGAATCTTAATACAAATTTTTTTTAGTTCCCCTACAAGATCAAAATCAAGATAATTGATCGGTTTAGGTATCACTAGCCTTTCGAGGAACGAAGGGGGAGTGATCATAAGTTTTTTAGGGTCATCATGTTGATATGTTTCTTTCCCTTGCTTTGATTCAATATTATTTACAAGTGGTGGAACATGTACAGATGATGGAATATGTATATGTGGAGTTACAATTTCAATTGAAGGTTGGTCCATGTTTTCCTCAGGGGTTATGACCCAACTTGACCTCAATCTGAGCTCATTACATTCTTTCTACTCAATCTGATATTCTAGATTTTCAATAACTTGTACCAACTGGACTAGCCTATTATTAGGATTCGGGTTTGGCTGAGCTAGTAATTGTGGTTGTAGAAGAGGTTGAGAATTCTGCTATAATGTATAAGGAGCTGACAATGCGATCTAAGGCTGGGGGCCTATTCCAGTAGGTATATTGGATATCCCTAGAGGTTGTTGCCACTTTGTAGACCAATTCAGGTGTTGAGAGATGGAGGTAGGCCACTGGGATTGATAGGGATTTCCTTGCCAAATAGGAGTAAAAGGAGAATTTGTCGAGCTATTTCCTGGAAAAGATTGTGCTGGCCAGGATGTCATAGGGAATGGTGGAATTTGCGAGTTTTGGTAGGATGATTTGCCTTGTTAGGCTTCCCCAAGGTTCTGTTGTTGGTTAAACTGTGATGAAGGAAAAAATTGGGATGTGTCTTGTGACATAACTGTAAGTTTGGCTTGCCATTATCGACACTAATTCATCAAATATACCAGTTATGTTTCCTCATCTACTTCTTTGAATACTTCTTTCAGCCCAGGTAATGATGGACATTGTTCAGTATCCTGATCTTTAGTACAAATGGCACATGTCTAAACCATGTCTAATGGGAATTTCTGTTGGTTGTGCTTCTTTCGACAATGTTGGCAGAAGATGGCCAAATTTTGTTCTACTAAAGCTTGTTTTTATTTGGCTTGTAGAATGTCTAGTTGTGTTGTAAGAGTGCCCAGGATATCCATTTTAAAATCTTCCTGGAGGTTTCCAATCTCCATCCGCATTATACCACCACTATGTGATTTGCTTCCTCTACTCATTGGATATCGGCTAGCTTCTCCTGTACGTGCGCTTCGTCATGAATGCCTGATACAAAAACGAATAATTTCATCATACTATTCCTGAGAAATATCCCCTTTCCCATTAAGATTAGAGTTTCTATCCATTCTTGTTTCATTCCTTTAATCAATATAGCTCTTAGGACTTCTTTTGGTAGGGTAGTGTGTGGAGATCCCTACAAACTATAATAAAATCGTTCTACATATTCTTCTAGTGTTTCGTTATCTTTTGCAGTCATCTTGAAAATATCATCTTTCAATTCCCTAGTTTTACAAAATTCCTGATATCTTTTAAGGAAGGAGGTTTTCATCTCATCCCAAGAATTGATGGTTCTCCCACCTAGACCCATAAACCATCTTAAATTTTCCCCTTTCAAAGTGGAAGGGAATAATTTTAGTTTTTTGGGGTCGGTGGTATAGTCATACCCTCTACAGAGGACATCAAACTCAAACAAGAAAGAATCAGGATCCTCTGTGATCATCCCATGAAAGGTTGGGATATTCTGAAGAGGAATAGCCTTCATAGGGGCATTGGCCACTTGGTCAACTATGGGGTATTCTAATGTCGAAGTTTTACCTTGGGGCGGTTGTTCTGCCATTTGATCAAAGATATGCCAATAGCCTTCAGGGATTTCATGGGGTGCTTCTATAATAAGCAAAGAGTTAGCAACCCGAGATGGTTTTACAACACTCCCTAGGTCTGGAATCTCAGTAGTTCCTTGTTCAGACAACTGTGGTCTTGCCTCAGTAACCTCACTAGTTTCTCCTTTTCCTTCTTGTAAATTACATGATTTTCCCTCTTATAGAGGATCATAGGGTAGGCTCATTATAGCTTGAAAACTCTATTCCGATCCTCCTACTTGGCTTTGAATCTCAGCATGAGCAACAAATGGTGGGCCTATTGCTTGAGGGATGGCAAGAGAACTTTTTCTAGGTATAGCCTGGAATCCTACTGATGATTGAGACTCTTCTCTTCTTATAATTTCGTCTATAAAGGTCGTCGTCCCAAGGTTTACCGATCCTTTGGGTTTTGTGGGTTTTGGTAGAGGATTCTATTCTTTATCTATCTTTTTATTCCTAGTCATTCATAAAAACGACTTCCTATTTAACTTCTAAAATTTTGTTGTAAAGCGGGCAGGTAAGCAAGCACTTTACTTGCTAGGTACGCATGTTCTTACCTTCCATTTTTAAAATGCAGTTCTCTTACAACAAAGGGATACAATTAATCACTTTGAACACTCTCCCCGACAACAACACCAAAATGTTGGTTCACTAAGAATTCCTTTTTACAGGTAATCTTAATCCCTACATTAGTTATCAACCCGAGGTAAGTATTTCTATTTCAAGAGTGTCAACACAGTATGTGCAGTGAAGTTAGAGATTATCTAACGATGAGTCGTTGTAATTATTAAAGTCCAATTTTTCAATCCAATCCACACAACTCTACAAAGAAACTACCTATGAAAAGAATCCTCACAACACCCAATGTAATTCTATATAACTTGTTCTTAAACCAATTGGGATTTGAATGAAAATGAGAATTACATGGAGATTTACTCAAATAAACTTGATACTAATCACACTTTAACCAAGTAAAGGAACTATTATTATCGAATGACACTAACACTCAAATCGATTTGCATCATTGAATAGAAACAATAATCAACAATTGAACAACAATCAATAAGTGAACAACAACAACTATAAAATATTCCTAAATGATAAACATTCTATATTGCAATCCATATAAGTTATTCAGTCTTGTCTCTCAATATCTATGATAACATTCATTCAATCTGAGCAATAATCAACCATGCATTCACTCATTCTAATCAAAGCGCTTACTTAAGTCTATCTCACAATTTCAGTATAAAGCTAAGTGAAAAGAAATATAGATAAATGTCACCAATATTCAAGATAAGAAAAAGAACTAAACATTAAATCAAATGCAAGGACTGAATGTAAACTATAACGCAAAGGAGTAGTATAACTTCTTATGACTGTGCCCAGAGTCGCTAGAAGCCTCTGCTTAATAAAAACTCATAATACGAAACTGTATCAAGTGCAACCTTCTTTCATTGACTTCGAAGTAACAACTAACAGAGTCACTGAATCAACAACATTTTTACTTCAAAGAGAATAATTACATATCAAAAGTCTAAACTATCATATGGTGGCCATTTGGCCTTATATAACATAAAAGGGAAACATGGATAACAACGAATCCTTAGGATTAGGAGATCTTGAGGATTTTGCAATATAAAATTTGATTATATGATGAAACCGGAGTACTCAAACTGATCTTCCGCTTCCTTGTCTGCCCCAGATGCTGTGGCTTTTCCCTATATGGCCTCGTGTTGTCCTGCCAACTGAATAGCTTTTTCCCAATCACATCTCTGCATACAAAGATAGCAAAGAATCAATTTTTTGTACTAGATTCGCCTATTCTATCACCAACTAGTTTCTTCCAACTTTGACTGATATTTTCCTCATTTTATTCTATAAACAGAGATAATATTATAAGGATGAATGATAAATGAAGCATTAAGTGAGGAGAAATAATACCTTTTTCTTGTCCCAACAACTTAAATGAAAATGATCCTCAACTTGCACCTAGGTATCTTACTGCCCAAGAGCAAGTAATTATACATTTTGAGGATATGTTGAGGCTGTTAGGGGATGACAGGATGCAAGCTTGACAAAGGAGATGGAATACTTTTCCATACAATTTGAAAATTAGAGAGTACCATTCTCCTCAAAGAATGAGAGAAGCACTAAATAGGACACCCATGTATAAGGAAGCTTTCCAAAGAATCAAATTCAATTGGATTGGCTTGAAACTGAGTCCACCACTGCTCTTAGGGATGTTAGAAGGAGGGAAGGAAGAGGAAGAAAGAAATAAGTGGGAGGAGATAGAAAGGAAGGTAGGATTCTATGCACAAGAAGAGGAAACTGCAACAAAAGCATGGGATATCAGGGAGGCCACTAGATCTATGAAAGACATGGATATTGATTGAGTTGCTTAGAGGATGAGCAACACTTTCAGTAGGGGGTGATGATGAGCATCATCATTGGGTAACTATATGGACCTTAATTCACCTCCTAGCTTAGTCAAATTAACTCTTCTCACAATTTATTACATATTTTGATTATATTTTGTTTAATTTGATTATATTTTGTTTAATGAGATGAGTCAAAGTGAGATATTATGCCTAGTGGACTAATGTGCATTAAATGCAGGGTTGTGAAGAGAAAATAAGGGAATTTTGGCTAGATTAAGGGATGAAACTCAAATGAGGCAAGGAAGAAAAATTATAGGAGGTAAATCCTCCTCATTTAACTCCTCCCTCATTCGAATAATCCTCCATCAATCACATTAGCTCCGAGTACAAGTAGCCAAGTCATGGAGATCAAAAGGAAGCTAAGAAAGTGACAGTTAAAGAGTTAGTTAATCTCAAGTTTGGGAGCCAAGCCACCCTAGATTTAAGGAAGTCGTTGTAGACTTTAGTTGTATAAATAAAGAGGCCTAGAGCCTCATTAGGATTAAAATTTTTGTTGTAGAAACACTAGTCATTTTCGAGTTGAAGACTTGTGGAAGACATTACTATGTGATTTCGTGTTTTGATAATGAGAATGAACATTTTCTTGATCTAGCATTGATTTAACTCAGAGGGCTAAAGCTCCTGCGTTAGGGCCAAAACCTAGCAACAAAGGCTCCTCTTCTTGTATTTGTATGCTTAGATTTATTTCATAGCTCAATGGTTCAATTGTCTTTAAGATTATTTCATTGCAAGTAGTGTATATTTGATTAATTGCTTATTAGTTTGCTTCCATTTGTGCTTTACTTTAGTAGAAGTTTAGAAGAGATAAAGGGACATAAAAAATCTATCAATAGGTGTTTTGGCCTCACTTCTTCCATCAGGGATCATGATTTGAGGAAAGGACTCCTACGCAGCCCAAAAAAGACAAAATTCTACTTTCTCATAGAATTTAGGGTTTTCTGTACATAGGCCAGCATTTGATTAGTTTACAGAGTAGGATTCAGTTATCATTTCTTCCATACTCAATCTTACATTATATCTCATCAATTATTCCATCTTATTCTGCAAGTTTTCTTCATGCATGAAGTAGACAACTAGCTCATTAAACTCTGTTTTCCTAGATCATTGAAATTCTTCTTGTTTACATGATTTTTGGGTAAATATCAATGTCTTATGCAATGGAAGTGTTTCAAAAGCACTAAGATATCTCATAGTCAACAATATCCTTCCAACTTCATTCATCCATGATCATTCCTTTCTTTCACTAAGACTCTCACCTATTTCATCATTTTGCAAGGAAACTTCTCCAAGCTTGTTGAGAAAATCTAGCCATCACCCAACTTTGGTTTTGAGTTCTAGAGTCATCCTAGGTATTTCCTTGCTGCCTCATTCCATCCACCAACCACCTTCTGTATTCCTTCCATTTCCTTCAACAACCATACTTTTCCTCTCGGTTGTATACTGTAGAAATAGAGGGAATCCTATAGGTTTTTAGGACATCCTGTAGGTTTTCTTGTACTGGCCTATTTTGAGGCCGAGTTGAGGGAGAATCCTCTAGGAAGATAGAAAAGGTCACCTACTAGTCTTATCAACCTTCTAACCATTCACCATCATCCCTAAGCCACCTGCCACATCACCAAAAGAGATTAGCTTCACACTTTTCCATAAAAAAAGACAAAAAGAAAAACAAATTTATTTTAGTCATTTCCATGCACAGTAGTAGAATGTTTGATTTTTTGAATTTACATGCTTAGGATAGTAGGATTTCATGCATGTTAACTTAGCATTATTTTGAAGAATAGCCTCCCAGTAGTTAGTTAGAAATTGGTGTGTTTTTAGCATTTGATTTCAGTCTTTTTTCCTTACTCTAGTAAACAAGATTTCTCTTAGAATAGATTTCTCTTTCCCTCATTAGCAATCAAGCTTCTTTTGAGTCCATAGAAGTTTGGCTTGAAAAACCCTAGTGTTCTATCTCCAACTGAGCAATGGCAAAGAGTAGACCCATCTCTTTTACTTGTGTATACAACACTGTCACCTCCAAGTTTGTACGAACCTTGGGTTGATAAAGTAAATTTGGTAGCCATAGGAGTTGCAACATTCTTGCTACAATACTGGTGCTCATCAGCATGTTCCTCTGTGTTTGTTGCATCCCTTTGAGCTTGCTCTGTACTGATAGAGTCAACTAACTGGCCTCATCTTCCCATGACTATGTCCGTGAAGATATGAGCACTTCCTTACGACATAGCTCATAAATTTGAGTCTGAATGAGTTTTCCTTCCTATAATCTAGTGAACCTTTGCACTGAGGCTAAGTTTTGCATTGTTGACCTAATTTCATCAAACTTTCTTTGCTTTTCCTTGATGTCCGCTCCAATAATTTGCAGAGTTGGATCCTCCCACAGAAAGGTCCATAACTCCTTGGCCTGCCCAAATAGCTTAGTGAAGCCCTTGACAACATCTTCCAAGGTGGCCATTCCTTCTTTAATAACAACACCGTACTACTCTCTGACTTCTGGAGGGGTAGTGGGATACAACTTTAGTTGTAATTCTAAGATTTACAACTATAGCTCAAACCTGACTTGGCCAATTTCATCCTTATAATATTTAACTACAGTGACTAGATTTTAAATTTTCTTTGTGGAGGCCACTTCGGGAACAGAACCATTTGTTGGCTTGAGGGGTCCTGACCCAGGTTCAAAGTTAGTTGCACCAACCAATAAAACCCTAAATTGTTGGCTCCTTCAGCAAAAACCCATGTAGCACAGGCTGCAGTCTCACCTGAAGCAATATTGGGGGATGACAAAACCAGGTTTTTGCATCGAGAGGCCTGTGTGATGGGTTTATGTTACTTCTAGGGATTTATCCCAACCTTCGCAAATCCTAACCCTTAAAATATAGAAATCACAGTACCTTACAAAATACAAAATCTAACCCTTCACAAAACAATTTAAACATTCATAACGTCGAGTAAACATGTAGATCTACCAATTTTACGCATCAATTAAGTGTTTATTTAGATGAATGTAGAAAACATAGAGAATACACACAAATTACATAAGTAAATATAAAGTCACATATATATAATTATTTCTCCAAAATAGTCTTTGTTAGATATAATCCTTCTATTACAGACACTTCTTCCCTGCACACATAGTTGTAGGGGCCCGCACACTTAGCTTGCAAGCTTACCAATTTCTCCATGAACATAGCTGGAGGATCCTTCCCCTTCACCTAAGTACAAAAAATAGACTTTTCTGCCTCAAACTACCTACCCATACAATGATATTCAGTGACTAGTTTCCACCTATGACTCACTATGACTCCTTTATATAGTTTCTTTGATTACAATTCCATGGTTCACGAACCATGGGCATGCCACAAAACATCCTATCTTCTAACAAACTAAGGAACTAAAGTCCCTTTGACTCCTATGACATTTACACTCTACTCCCTAAAACTGTGGAGACTTTATACATATAACAAAATTAGTTACAAAATTTATCCCATGGGACCCTGTCCCAACATACAGGCACAAGCGTTGAGGTTTTGGGGAGAATATTCTCGAGATACAAGTAGAGGATATTTACTTTCTGACAGGATTGTCAAATAAAGGTGACCCTGTGTCCCTTCTAGGTGGAAGAAATGGGGGTGGGATGGTGAAACATTGTATCGCTACCTATTGCAGACCTTGATCCCTTCCTACTAGAGATGGAAATATCGGCATAAAGGATGTAACCCAATTACCTCTGATAACGATCTTGTTCATCATTACAAGGTTAGAAGGTAGCTCAACATGACATATAACAAGCATATATTACATGTAGTATGGGATAGAATGTCTACAACCGATAGTATTCAACTGGAGTGAAGGTGTCTTAGTTAATTTGAAGGAACAACTTACTAAAGAAAAGGAGGGGAAGTTGATAAACTTCAGTTATGGAGCTTTCTTAGTCTTTTTCTCTCTAGAGTGGGTGCCACTACTATAGCCTCAACAGATTGTACTTGATCCCATCAATCTGAGGACCCCACAGATGAGGAGGTGAATAGACCATATGAGTTGACATCAAGGCCCACTAGCGATCAAATTTTCACCAGCCTTCCTTGGGTGGCTACATAGGCAATTCATCATCATTGACGATTATCCTTATGCAGGGATCGATTTTTGTGATGATCCCTAGATCAAGTTTCTTGAAGGTGAGCAATGAGATGCTTCAACTAAGATACTTTGAGCATTAAGTTTTTGAAAGTTTTACAAAAACAATTGTGTTTTCTATGTTCCAAAGGCTAAAGTATTTGATGTTTTCATCCAGACATTGGACTTTTTCAACCAGTGAGTTCTACATATCTCTGTAGCATAGAGAGACAACCACAGGAGGAGGTAGTGGGACCAATACAAGTCACTGCATAGGATAAGGTGCGCTATGTGATCTAGATGTAGCAGAGTTCCTATCAAAGGTGGAGCCCCATATGGAAGGACTGACACATGGGATTGATGATACCATGGTTGATCATCTTCCACTACAACTTCAACGACACACAATCAGAGTGCCTAGTCATATTGGTTGATTATTATGCAAGATAACTCATGCAGTTTCATTTTATCATGAGCACCACTGATTTGTCTAAGATGTTTTCCATGTAGTTTTTATATGGATGACGTAGTCATATGTGTCTAAAGGCACACATTCTATACACACTAAAACCTAATATATATATGATATATATATATGATGTATATATATATAGGTGTAGATATAATGTATACATATCTAATCTATATATATATATTTATTATATATAATATATTTTATATTATATTATATTTAATATAGAATCTATATATATCTATATTCTCTATATATATATATATATATATATTATATGTATCTATCTATATATATATATATATATATTATATATATTATATATATATTATGGATATGCAGATAGTGTTTCCTAGTCCCTATCCTACTTTCAATATGATGTGATGTGAATTGAAAGTTATTTAAATTCTTTGTGAATGTCAATCTAAAACAAAACTAGTTAGGCCATTTACTAACGTGTTTATATTTCTAGAAATATGTTCATATTGTATGAAATCGAAATGCCTTTCCAAATGGTGCACTCTCAAAACCATGTGAAGGATGGTGGGGTTTCTCACTGAATAGATGTTCACGAGTTGTAGTACTACGAGCTGCAAGTCAAGCTTGATGACTATGCGGTGGATACCATGTGAAATAGAATTAGAAAGTAGGTCAGCCATTGCGCTATACTCAACGATGTTGTTAGTCAAGCGACTAATGCAAATACCTTGCATACTCACTAGTTCGTCATTTGGAGAAAAAATGGCCCGCACTATCGAGGATAGGTTATGAATATTACGGCTAGCACCATTGACATAACCAATATTAATTTCAAGAGAGGTTGACATTTGCAATCCAAAAGTAAACAAAATCAACATAAACTATGGGAAACTATGAAAAACACACTGCAAACACACTCAACACAACTATAGACAGTATGTACATAGTGTTCCATGCATGGGATCAAGCATAGTATTTTTTGAGGTACAACCCATTTCTAGGTTGTGGAAATGGAATTCCATTAAGATCCACTAACTCATAAGCCCCTTTTGTAGGGACTCGCTTAACAATGTATGGCCCCAGCCACATAGGCTAAAACTTTCCTAGACTTAACTTGTCAGCCTCCTGGTCATATAAGAGAACCAAATTTACTTTTGAGAAGATTCTAGGCTTGAAACTTTTGTCATATTGTGCTTTAACGCGTCTTTTATGGGATTCATTGGCTAACATGGCATTGCACCAGGTTTCTTCCAAATGAGTTAGATGTAAAAGATACTCCTCCTTTGTGGAAGTAGCAGGAAGAATTTCGATAGCTAGTTTCAGCGATGAAATTTCACATTCAATAGGGAGGATCACTTCCAAACCATACACTAGCTGGAATGGTGTGAATCTAGTCGTAGTCTTAACTAAGGTTTGATATGCCCACAAGGAAACAAAGAGAAGCAGGTGCTAATCTGATTTGTGGACCCGTATCATACATTGAAGCATAGTCTTAAGAAGTTTATTAATCGCCTCGACTTGTCCGTTAGCCTAAGGATAATAGGGAGTGGAATTTTCATGTGAAAGTCCCAATTTGGAAGTTAATTCGATCATCGTATGATTTGAAAAATGCTTCCCATGATATGTTACTATTTCTTGTGGAACACTGAACCTAGCAATCACATGGTTAAAGAAAAATTATGTAGTCATTTCAATAGTATTATTGAATGTAGGCATTGCTTCATCCCACTTATTAAAGTAGTCAATAGCGAAAATAATGTAGCCATGCCCCCGACCGAGTGAGGGTTACATGTCATAAAATTGATAGCCCATTTTTCAAAGGGACGAACAATGATGACGGGATGCAAAGGTGCAGGTGGAGCACGAAATTTTTGATCATATATCTTGCATGCATGACATTTATGGATTGCGAGGATACAATCACGGAAAATTATGGTGGGCCAAAAGTAATCGGTGCATAATATTTTTTTTGCAGTGGCATAGTGAGATAAATTTCCACCACATGCCACCGAGTGGCATTCATTCAAGACTTTCTTGGCCTCCTCAATTGTGAGGCACCTCCGTAAAATAGTATCAATACCATGACAATAAATAATTTCGTCAATAATCGCATTGGTTCGGGATTGGTATGGGATATGTGGCTACTCTTAGCGAGAGTTATTAGAATGAAATGTCTAGGTATGGAGATAAATGAGAAAATCTCCACACCATGGGTTAGATGATGAGATCAGGAACAATGAATCATCTATGATGTAATCTTTAGATGTAATCTTTAGATGTGGATTCAATATCAAGGGAAGGGAGATCACACATAAGCTCGAAAAAAACTAAGGATTTCTTCGACTTGGACTCGATGAATTCCATGTCGAAATATTAGATAATAAAGATCCACTTAGAGTATTCCCCCCCTAGAAATTGATGTGACAATATATATGTCATAGGGTTACAATCTGAAATGACCATTGTTTTGCGAAGAAAGATGTAATGGTGAAATATCTAGACATCTTGAATGACCACCAAAGCTAACTTTTTCACATGAGTTTATCGGATTTTAGTATCGTCGAGGTTCTGAATTAGATAATAAATGGGATTATTGAATTAAGGCTTCCATGATTCATATCAAGTTTTGAGACATGTTTTTGGCAATAATCACATCAAAATTCATTTGTCGACGTGTTTCAAACCAACAAGTGTGGTTCATCGTGAGGACAAGATGAAGAACCAGATCAGGACAGCAAGTTAAATAGAGATATCGATGATTCAAATGGATAGAAACGAACAACTGCTTTTGACCAAACAAAATGACTACAATGAACTAGACCTAAACTACATTTGACTAGGCCAAGAGTTAAGGGAAAGTTAATGATACGTACATATAATGATTTGATCCTAGCGCTTTGTTCCTCGCTCTGCTCATGCACTCCTTGCTTGCGAAGCGGCATACCGAAAAAGAAAGAAGAGAAGGTTATCCCCTTTCTTTCCCGTAGCTCAGGTCAGGTTATCTTCTTGAGCAGAGCTAAGGTAAGTGACCTTACCTTCATGCTCAGGTAAGGTCTCCCTTACCTTCGGCTCTTGAGGGGAAGAAAGAAAATTAGATTTATTTATTTTATTTAAATCTATATGTAACTAAATATATAACCTAGTAAATAATTGTTAAGGGACAATTTATGATCTTATTTTTTTATTTAAACTACATATAAACTTATATTACATTAATTAAATAATTAGTTAATTAGTGAGTTAAATTTTTTAAATTATATATGTAAAATATATTATCCTCTTTTAATTCTAAAATTAAATTTATATTAATACCATTATATGGGATAACTAGCTAAATATAATATTTTTTTATTAATTTAATTAAATATTTATATGTTTATTTCATTGAATATATTATGTTACTAATAAACTATAGGATAAAGTATAAATGGTTTACTAATTATTCATTACTTTATTAAGCTTATTTATATAGGTATATAAGTAACTTATTTATTTTATATATCATGTTTAATAAAACGAAAAAAAAAAAAAAAAAATTGTAAAAACTTTAAACTAAGAAATTAAACCTAATAAATAAATAATACGAGAATTTTTATCATCCTCTTGATTTTAATTTCAAACTAAAAATTATATAAATTGATAAGAAAAATATTGTAGGATCAAATTAAAATAATAAAAATAACAAACAAAAAAAGGCAACATGAACAATCCAAAAGCCAAGGGAATAAAACTAGAAAGGAAAACATTAAAAAGAACGAAGGAGGGTAAAAAAGGTGGAGGGGGAGGGGAGGAGGGCTAAGAGGAAAGGGCAGGGATCCAACAACAACTAATCTTCGAGTCATCATCCCTATTAAGATTTCTTTTCCTCCTTTCGATTTCTATGGCCTCTGTAAACTTATACTGATGAAAAGGAGCAATCTTAGCAATAACATGGGCCTCCTCAATACATATATGATGCTTAGACTTCTTTGCATGTTCTGCCAAGGCTGAAGACTGGGTCCTCCCATGCTTGATGTTAGCTGTGTGCTCATGAATCCTGTGATTAATAGAGAACCCAATTTCACCAACATAGGTGGTCCCATAAGAGCCTGGAATAAAATAAACACCTTGGGGTCAACAGGGTCTTTTACATATCGTAGGGACTTACGAATGGTGTTAAGGGGTCTAAAGGTTGAGGGAACATTATGCTTCCTAATCTGAATTGGATCCTTAAACATTTCCATGACTGTTTCAAATTATGTCAGGCTTAAAATCTTATGAATAACAAGCTTATCAGAAATGACCTCTGGACAATGACAATTTGTGGCTAGCATGGAACAACGAGGACCCTCGGTCAAAGCATGTTGACCGTTGGCCCATGGAGACCGCAAATTGCTACAAATTGGCAATCAGAATCCCAGATCCAAAAACAGAGGCAATTTCTGATATGTGATTAACGCAATCATGTATCGCAAGGTAAAACTCTCAGTGAAGGAAAGCCTCGAGCGTTCAGTCACAAAGAAAACAGGAAACTGTGCAAAAACCGTCAGAAGGTGGGTCCCACGCCCAAAACTAGCAAGATATCGTGTGCACTTCGAGTGGTAAGTAGGTATGGTCGACTTCAACATGATGCCACACACCGGGTGACATGCATCCAGCGGATGTGAGAGAAAACTGCTTACATCCTGTGAGTAATGGTTGAGCAACTTACCCACGTGATATAGACAAAGACCATAGGATCTAGAGGCTCCAGATCAACAGTGGAGAATAAACCCAAGGGATGACTGGAATTGACGGGGAAGTAGACTAAGGTACATGAGATTTGAGGTCCGACATGACCACTAAGCTTGCAAAAGAATTAGTTTCACGGGCAACCTTGGAGTAATGGAAATAACGACTGTTCAAAGAGAACTAACACTCAGTTCGTGAGGAAATAGGTGGCCACCTCTCTGTGAAGCGTTACACAACAATGATGACACAGAGCAGGGAAATCCCAGTGAATGGAGGAAGGTGATACAGAGAGTTGGGAAGGGAAATGAGAACTCAGGGAGAAGATTGGCTTTAAGCCAGGAACAGATAAAGAAAGTGAGGAGGCAGAGAAAGGGAAGCAGAAAGCCAAAAGGCAAGAAAGAAGTGAATTACAGAGAACAGAGAAGCCGAGCTGGCCTATAGAGCAAAGGCAACATCAAGCAGACAGAACAGAGAGAGTCCAAGAATCTGTGAACTCCAGAGAAGGCTTGAGAGGTTCAAGCCACTCCTCTGTGTATACCTGTCAGGTATTGAGTACCAAATTGGACTCATACCACTGAGACCAATTGAGGTCAAGACTCAGTAACGGGGAGTCTGTGTACTCTAGAGGCTTGGGGAATCCAAGTACCACCTTATTGATCATCATCTATTAAGTGAGACTCAAATTAAACTCCTTATTGCAAAAACTTTGCTTTAAGACACAATAGAAAAAGCCACCACTGAAGGCTAGACCAGGAGACGTAACCCAGGAGGATTGGGTGAACTCCTTATTAAATTTGTTGTGTTTTTGTATTTTCTTACTGTGTTTCTCTTATTGTTTCAAGTGCCTATGTATTTCGTAACCTTATCGATCCGTTGCTTAAAATAACATAGGCACACCCCAACTCCTGAGTCTGTAATACCTTCATTAATTAAATGAGATCATTCACAAGTGATTTTTAGATCAAGTGGTATCAAATTATTAGGTTGTTAAGGTTAGACAAGCTTGTGCTAGATTTTGTTGTTGAATGCTAACTAGATCAAAGCTTAAATCAGGATAAGGAGAGTTGGTTGAGACTAACCTGGAGATTGGAAGAGTCTATCCTCAGAAGAAAATGTCAGAGGAAAGTCCCTTGGGGCTAGACCCTCAATTTATAGATAGTTTCCTGGACATGAGGTCCATGGTAGAGGAAATGTATAGGGACTTTAGGAAACATAAAGGTGAAGATTCATCAGGCTCCAAAAAAGAAAAAGGAGCAGAAGAGTCTCTCCTCCATGACCACTCAAAAGGTAAAGGGAAAGAATAAAACTTTCTCACACCTCCTAATAGCCCTGAACATAAAAGGAAGACATCTTTGATTAAATTAGATGTTAAATTTGACTTACCAATATATGATGGAGATTTGAATGCAGAAAAGCCAGATAACTAGATCAGACAAATTGATGTTTATTGTAGAGTGCAGAGTATCGACTGAGAGAAGAGTAAGATTCAATTGGCCAGTCTATGCCTTAGAGGCACTACCTTGGTATGGTGGGAAGGCAAGACACAAGCTGACATGAAGAAACATGGTAAGATTCTTTCTGTCTGGAGTGAATTTGTTTCTGCAATCAAAAAGTAGTTCTATCCACTAGCTTACATACAGCAAGCCATTATGATCTGGTAAACTCTTCACCAATTGAAAGGGAAAAGTGTACAAGGTGACACCCAAGAATTTAGGAAAAGGGCTTTGATTCTAGGAATTTCATTAGACTCACCTAAGACTCCGTTGAAGTACATAGGTGGTCTACACAGCTACGTGAGGCACACTATCCTCATGTTTAATCCCACTAGTATAGATGAGGTATCTGTTCAAGCTACACATCTAGAATCTAGAGGAAAGAATGGGAACCCAGAAGTGGGAGGATCATCCAAGCCCATTGCAAGCAAGAATAAGGAGAAAAGAAAACAAAAATGGAAAGAAAGGAAGGCCAATACTTCACAAAAGACAAAATCTTCATGCACTTACTATAAGAAGGATGGGCATAATGATGAGCATTGTTGGATTCTGTGTTTGGAGCTAAGACCTAAGAAGTTTGAAGGCAAGAAGAAGAAGATTGCTGCAGCTATTCAGAGAGATTTGGAGTTGGACTCAAGAGATGAAACAACCATTGCAGCCATAGGTATAAAAGGTAAAAATTCTGAAGCACCTACTAGTAATTCTGCACAATCTATTAATGATGAAGAAAATGAGAGAAAAAGACATGAGCTTTTCCATATTCGAGTTATTTCCAAGCATCAAAAGATTGATACTTTGTTTTATAGTGTCTCACAACTAAATTTAATTTCTAAAAAAATTGTAAAGAAGTTGGGATTACCAACTGTACATCACAAGAAACCATACCCATTAGGTTGGTTAAGTGATAAAGCACAACTACAAGTGACTAGACAATGTAAACTTAAGTTTTCTTTTGGGTTAGCAGTTGTAGATGAGGTTGAGTTAGATATAGTTCCCTTGGATATATATGTGGAATTGTTTTAGGAAGTCCCTACTTGTATGATAGAAGAGCTATGTTCTATAGAGCTGAAAACAAGTATCTACTCATTAAAGATGGAAACGAATACCTTTTAAGGGCTCATAAGCTCAAGAATAATTATACTGTCATAAACTCAGGGCAGATGAAACAAATTGTAAGTTCATGCAAAAAAATTTTACTGATGGTTGTAAAGGAAAAGAAACTTGATAAAACCAATGTATTTGAGGGTTGTGATGCTAAACAACAAGTTGATTTAGAAAAGTTGTTTCAGAGTATGATATCTTGTTTCAAGAACCTGAAGGTCTGCCAGCCAAAGAGGAAATAGTGCATGATATTAATTTGCAGCAAAGATGCTCCATTGCCTAACATTGGAATGTGCAGGTTTTCTGCTTTAGAGAATGCATAAATCAAGAGGAAGGTGCAGGAGTTGCTTGAGAAGGGGTTTATCAGACCTAGCACATCACCATTTGGGTCACCAATTGTTTTGGTGAAAAAGAAAGATGGCTTGTGGAGAATGTGCATTGATTGCCCGACACTGAACATGATAACGATCAAAATCATTATCCCCTTCCTCGCATAAATGATCTGTTAGATAAGTTAAAGGAAGCTATTATTTTTCCAAGTTATACTTGCATAGTGGATATCATCAGGTCAGAGTTGCAGAGCAAGATGCATGGAAGACTTCTTTCAAAACAAAACATGGATTGTATGAGTGGTTGGTTATGCCTTTTGGCTGAACTAATGCTCCCGCTACTTTCATGAGAATAATAAATGATGTACTCAGACCTTTTCTTGATGACTTTGTTATTGTATATCTGGATGAAATTCTTATATTTAGAAAAATGTGGGAAGAACATTTAAAGCATGTTAAGCAGATATTAGATGTTTTGAAAAAAGAAAAAATTTATGTTAAACTCTCAAAATGTGAATTCGGCAAAACATATTTGAATTATTTGGGACATATAGTAGGGGGTGGTGAATTTAAGATAGATCCCTCTAAGGTTGCAGTCATTGTAAACTGGCACAAACCCAAATGTGCTACAGAATTTAGAAGCTTCTTAGGAGCAGCACAATATTGGAGAAAGTTCATTTCTAACTTTTCCATAATTGTAGCTCTCTTACATGCTTTAACAGGATTGGACAAGGTGTTTCAGTGGGGAGGCAAATAGCAGAAAGCCTTCGACACCTTGAAAGAAAAGATAGTACAGCACCAGTACTAGAACTGCCTGATCTTCAAAGACCATTTGCGGTCCAAATAGATGCCAGTGACTATGCCATGGAAGTAGTGTTGATACAACACAGTAAACCCATATGTTATCATTCTGAGACATTTAATTCTATAGTATTTAACTATCCCACATATGATAAAGAATTGTATGCATTAGCACAGAGTGTGAAAAGGTGGAAGCATTACTTAATGGGAAAAGAGATAGTTATACATACTTATCATCAACCACTTCAATATCTACACTCCCAAACTAAGTTGTAGCAATCAAGACACTATAGATGGATGGGTTTTCTACAAATGTTTCATTTAGTCATCAAATATAAAAAGGGAATATACAATAAAGTTGCAAATATGTTATCTAGACCTATTATAAATGCATCCACTATACTTAAGCATAATTCAGTACTACATGAGAGCTACATTGAACAATATGCTCAAGATATAGATTTTAAAGATGTATATGCAACTTTAAGTCAAGGCAAATGAGTAGAAGAATTGGATTATCACATTAAGGACCAACTCTT